>VUQK01004476.1:2895-19377 GCA_015106715.1 Bujurquina vittata | reverse complement strand
TCTGCTTGCTTTGATATTTTCATGACCGTGCCTCCAGTGCACATTTTACAATCTGGAGCTGAGTGAGGTTGCCTTTACTTTTTATTATAAAGACAGGAGCAAAGCTTTACAAAAAATACGAAAGAAGGAACGAAAGAAACAAATATACTGTGAGACCGAGAAAGCAATAGAGAGGGAGACCAGTACCACTTCACTGCGCTCCTGGGTGGTCCCAGTTAGGAGGAGTATAGAGGACAGGCAAACACTCACATGTAAACTGTAAACCATTCCTTATTCTACAAGAGTCCAGTGCTGCTGGCGCTGACCACAGAAACAACGTAAGACTGTTGCAATGACATTTTGGGAAACACTAACGACTGCAGTGAGATTACAAAACACTGAACTGAGAAACATGCTGAACAATAAAAATGTGATGAGTCACTAATGTCCAGAAAAGCTGAAGGACAATGCTATAGTTTCTTGTGAAGTAGGACAGTTGTTCTTGTAGTAAGCGTCAGATGCACAGGTCATTTAATAGCCTGCAAACCATGGGCTGTCTAGGGAGATCAGACAGCCACACGCACATATGCACACACACATACATGGTGAGAGCTACGACAAGTAGGAAATGACACAATTTGCTTGTGATTCCAACTGTCAAACATGAGGATGTTGACCCCAGCTGAAAAGGAGCAGCGTAATCTCATAGCAATCAACTGTATGCTTAAACAGAGCCATGGCCCAGCAGATTACCTTGTCCACAGCAGCTTGGTGCTTTGTGAAGCAGAAGGGACCCAGAAGATTAGACTCTGAGCCAGCTGGGCTGGGTGGGGGGAGACTTTAGGGACCTCTATGGTGACAAATCCTCTCCTGTGGATGAATTTTTGGGAAATGTGTCTGTCTGGCTTCCTTGCAGCCTTCTCTGGTACATTGGGATTGAGGCATGTTAAACTTGCTGGAAGAGAGACAAAAAAGCAGACGGGCAGGCAGTCATCATGCCTCACCACAGGAAATTAAGGCAAACAATCAAGACCTTATATCCTGTTCATGTGACTACACTGCACTCTGATCAGAGAGGTCTGCAGCAGTGAATGTGTGAGTGAATGTGTGTTTGCAAGTGCATCTAAGAGTGTATGAGGAAGAGTGGGCTCAAACAGTTCAATTGGCTCAGTGTACTCCAGTCATTTGGGCCTCAGTCTGGGCACAGTTAGATGCACAAATTATACTTTTGTATGGATATTTTTGGAGAATTTGTCCCCTTGTGAAGGGTTTAGTGTTCTATTTTTATTAATAGCCTCAATGTGTTATTGAGCCTCCACATCAGATTGCTTTTTTTCACCTTAACCAACACAGTTTCTCACTTGAAAATATTTTAATAATGTTGCAGTACAAGCAGAAAAAAATGCAAATTCCTTGAATTGCTCTCATTGTTATCCTTATTTTTGGTGTAGTATAACAATAAAAACATGTAATAAACATTGTGTGTAGGCATTTAATAAATATAGACTAACAATATAAATCCAAAAGAAGGTTTTGGTCATTTGTCAATGCTGCTGCAATATCCAAATTCACATTCACACTATGGTGCAAAAGCTAGCACCCAGTGTAGTCAGACTCCATCAGGTTCAGCTGTTAGTTGCATGTGAATGGCTTTATTTTTTACTGTGCAGGAGTGAATTATTTTTTGACCCTATAACATCCTGGATAATTTGATTATGAAATTATGGTCATGTTACACCAAGATTCTTTGTTAGAGAATTCAGACTTATCATTGTAAAGTTAAATGCATTTATGTGAATATTGTCCCCATATCACAATGGTAAAGAATTTTTTTTTAAATTCCTGGATCCAGATCGTGATGCAGATCCCCTCCAAAAACGTAATTAACTGTCATTTTCATCAAAATCTGTCCATAACAGTCCGAGTTATCTGGCTAACAGACAGACAAATGAGCTGAAAACATAACCTCTCCACCTATCAGTGGAAAGCAAAACACTTGTTAAAGAATTTAATGCTAATTATATACACTGCATCCACGATGACTTTCAGGAGTAGCAAAATATTTCATAAGCACTTGAGTCATTCATCAGATTACACTAAGAAGCTGCTTTTGCTCTTTTCAAATGTGCTGAGTAAGATCTGAGGATCATTCAAATGAATGATGACATTATTCAAGGGAAAATGTTTTCTGAATGCAATCTTTAAAAAAGGTCTAAATTTCTCTTCCACTTTGTTGATTTTAAGATGAAAGTGTCAGAGAGGAGTAATATATACGCCTCTGAGTACATGAAATTCATATCTATGCACATGGTAAGACACTTCCAGAAGTTTGTATTTTATCATTGTAAAGGCACACACAGTGTATTCTTAACCAAACAAACCAGGTGAATAAGATGAAGGCCTCCATCTGAATTTTTATTCAGCAGCCCTGTTTGTGCAACTGCTCATGTTCCGTCCTCACCTCTTCTCTTCCTCCTCACCTTCACGTCCTGCCCTCTTAATCTGTCTACTTCCCGTGGTTTCTTCTGTCCTCCATCCTTCCCTCACTGTTCCTCCCCTTGCCTCCCCCTCAGGGGTTCTCAGGTTACCACGCGTCGCTGGTCCAGACAAGCTGGGGATTCTTTCAGCGAGCAAATTACAGGCAATTAGGAGCCCAAAGGATAACATTTAGCATGGAGGGGAAGGCCGAAGCAAGAGGACAGAGGGTTGTGCTGTGGAACACCCAGATCATGGACAGAGAGGGGAGAGGAGTGTGTGTGTGGGTGTGTGTGTGGGTGCGTGTGTGTGCAGATTGTGTCCTGATAAATACCACTGAAGAATATATGGTCATTCAACCTTTTTCCCCACACCAGTGCTTGCTGGCGCACACACACAACACATGTTCCAGAAAATGCACCCTTAGTGAATGTACCAATAAGACAGATACAGTCACAATGGGAATGCCACACACAGGAGTGTTTGGAGCAGCAGCATGGCTAAATGAACCACAGCCATATAAACTACAGGATTCTTCAGGACCTCTACAGCTTCAAATCAGTATAAAAACCAGAATATGTTTGAATGTGTGTGTGAGGGGGGAAGAAGGAGAGAGTGAGTGTTAGTATCTTCTGCCATTATGCATTTACCATTCTGAACCAACAGTGAGAGAAGAAGGAGGAGATTAGATCTGAGTTGGATGAATCAGTAGGAATGGAAAAATCTATCTCAGCATCTGCGCACGATGGGGTTTGATTTCTCAGAGTATCTCAAATGAGTCCAATTTATGCTGGGGGAGCTTTGTGCTAAATGCACATTTGGTTTGTGTTCTGTTTGAGTGGAGTTCAGAAGGTCAACGTCATCTCACTGATCACTGCTAATAAGATGAGGTTTCACCAAGAAATGAGTATATCAGTAGGGAACCCCTCACGGTTATTTTATTTTTTATGATAGACATAGAAAACGCCTCAACAAAACCTTGAATAAACAAATAATGACACATTTCTCATTCAAACAAACTTAACAACAACTCTTTGCCTACTGCTCTCTGGAAAAATCCCTCTGCACATATGGGCAGCACTCACCTGACCTGCTGTGTTCACTCTTCTCATCTTTTTTCAGTATGTGGACTTAACAAATGTTTACAGCAAAGTACCCCTCACTGTAATGAGGTGAGAGAGGAAGGAAGACCAAGAAAGGAAGCGTGCACAAAGGATGGTGCACTCTACAGCTGTGATCAAACCATGCTGTAGAGCCTGCATCATAATTCCAGGCCTATCACTGTAATCACAGCTCCATCACAAAATGGATTTTGTCAGGGCACGCCAAGTCTACTAAGAGCTGCTCCAGTTAAACATTAAGCAGCTGGTCTTGCTCCCCCTCTTTCCTTCTCTCTCTCATGCACACACACCAACACACATGCGTGCACGCACACACACAGATGCATACATTTAAGGACCCCCAAAATATATCATTTGGCTTTGTTTGCGTATTTGCGAATGATAAGAATCTTTTGTGGATAAATGTGAGCATACCTGTGTGTATGAACGCGTCTTTTGTGTATGCATGCATGTGGTGTGTGTATGTGTGTTTCAAGCGAAGTCTGGAACTGGTTTGGATTAGCTCTGTGTCTTGTTCAATCTGACAACAGTGACGTGTACCCTGGTGGCCTGCACTATTGCAGCAGCAGCGGGAGCATGCGCATTAATGCCTGGACATGTGTGTGCTTGTGTGTGTGTGTGTGTGAACTTGTGTTTTTGCTTGTACCTGCCGCCTTACTGCTGGCTGGGAATGCAGGGAATGCTTGGTTCAGACCCCACCCCTTGTCCTGCTTGCTCAGCCCACTCTAGTGGGACACTGATGGGGAGTGATGGGGGCGCTCAAAGGGAATGGGGGTAATGACAGTTCAGTAACACTCACCAGAACCTGCTGTCCCCTGTCGCAGAGTGGCATCGCCCACCCCCAGTGCCAGAGAGGAGAGTTTATTTTCTTAGCTCCTGCTCTCCCGAGCGCTGGCTGCAGAGGACCACCGAGTGCGGGTCTCTTTCCCTCTCTCTCCACCCTAAGCCGCTTCTCCTCTGGCCGGAAAGAGATTTATTGGGGAGGGTGGGGAATGAAAGAAAAAAAAAACTGCTTGTGACCTCCACTTAACTTGAAGTAAACACACGGCTGTGGTAGTTTAATCAAAAGTGCATGCTCTTCTTTTCACTGTCAGAGCACAGGGGTTATGGGAGTGCTGTAAACAGGTTCTACTGAGATGAGAACATGGAAATGTCAGAGCAAGACTCTTTGTGTTTCCATCAAAATGTGGGTGAAAAAAAAAACGGTGGTAAAGTTCTGAAACAAAAATATTCAGTGCATCTAAAAAAAGAATAATAGACTGAAGACTAATTAAAAACTTGAATTCAAGTCAGTGAAATTCCGTTTTATTGATACAGAGTTCACAACAACAGGCGTCCTGTGTCACAACATCACTGCTCATGTTTTTATTCACCGATTACAGCCGTGTATGAGCACGCAACTCATCTTTGAACCTCCATATGTAATCAGATCCCAAACTCCTGCTGGGTAATTAAAACATACCGCACACTGCTAATAACCTGCATCTGTTTGACATCATATGTATGTGAGAAAAAGAGAAAGCTTCTGCCACCCGTTGACGTGTTCGGCACATGACTTTCAAAGCCAAGGTCTTTTCTGGCTTCTAGGAAACAATCAGCATTTTCACCAATTGACTTCATGGTCTCATTTTGTGAAGTTTTCACCTGTAATACTTTATAAAGATTGGTTCAGCACCTCTTTTAAATTCATAATAAATAATTACCGTAATACTGCGAGCCAAACCAGAGTAAATTTGTATTAACTAACAAAACACAGTAAAAAATGTAATTATAAAATGTTTTAGAATGCGTTAAAAACCTGTTAACTTCTCACAAATGGTAAATGAAGAGGTTAAAGTAAAGACATCATTTTCCTTTTCAATGAAATCAATTTTGTAATTCATTATGCTGACCATTAAATTAAGAAGATATTTTATTACGTATTAAACAACAACATGCATGGTTTATGTACAGGTCAGTGTTTCAGTTTCATGTTTAAAATAAATCTAATCCTCAGTCTTGGCAAAAACTCAAAATATATATCATAATGTATGAATTCTAAGAGCTGTTTGATTTCCAGTAAAATGTCTAAAATGCAGGTGTGTCATTATAATGATGCGGAACAGGAGTTTTCACTTTGATAAATGGTTGTGACTCCACCACTGCTACACAATATTTTTTTTTGCACATCAGTGAATAAAACCAGCTTTCCTCTGAAGTTGTTCTGAAAATGCTATGCTATTATATTTTCCTTCAGAATGAGTAACTGGCCCCCGTCCTACTTGTCGTATCTCAATCCAGCATCTTCAACAACACAAATTAAAAATTATAACTTTGCAATGTCAGTACAAACTTTCTTCTATGATGTGGATAATGGTGTTATACTGACCTCTTAATGCCCGCCTGTTTTTACTCACTTCCTGACATTTTCCTGGTTATGCATTCAGTCAGTACATGGCGCACTGTGAACACAGATAGATGTCCTGTGTATCCACGAACCAAAAGTGCACCACCAGCCCTCAATATACAGGCTTCTTTTCCAGCATGACACCAAATTACAAATAGATGTTTAAATGCAAATCTTTGAAGTGCTTCTGCAAACCCTGGAGGAAGCTTATGCATTCACATGCTATTTGCACAAATCTTCATTTTGTAACAAAATGTCACGCACAGCAACATTTCTCTTTAGTTGATCAAACTGTTTTTGCACACATTAAATGCATTTTGCATTTAAATACTTTTGAATACATTCAGGCAAGTCTGTCAAGTCGGTCTAGTCACAGCTACAGTTTTTATCTGTTTTGAATCGGTATTGCTCTGAGGTAATGGTGAACACAGATTAGTCCACAGCTCGTCTCATAGAACTGTGGTTCCATGAGGCCGGAGACTGGGATTCTTGTGTAGACCACTGAGGATAGGGTTAATGAAATGTTAAATGCTGTCTGAAAGTTGGCTGAATGTTGGCTGCAGGACCCATCTTCAGGTCATTCCTGTTGAAGCAGACATCACACCTCTGCATACACCTATGTTACCTATGTTTCCTCTGTCCCAAACCCTCTCTCCCTTTCTTTTCCATAGCCTGCCTCCTTTTCCTACACCCTCCAATTTCAAACACCAAATTGCACTCATTGTCACTGTGGAATTCTTCCTCCCCCACTCATCTCTTCTCCTCTTGTGCATGCGCACTGTCTTTCCAAGGAGGAGCATCGTTTACGAGACAGTCCAAGAATAAATGGTGGTCAGCAGTTCAGCATGTTGGCTCGTCCAGCTCTGTAAATATGGATGACTGGACCCAGGCAGAGGGAAAATATGCGAGTGTCTAAAACAGCGGCTGCACAACTCTGCCAACAAGAGCACCTGGATGGTGTTAATCACAGCTCAGCATAAACACCACTTCAAAACAACTGCACACATATGACCAAGTGCTCATGCACACAACCCGTCTCTTTTATGTGTGGGGACAAGTACATATTATACCAACACTTGGTGATGTAATACGCATTGTAACCATCTAAAAGCATCCATTATAATTAATTCCCTAAGTGAGCCACAGATTCACATAAGCCAGTGCATCCTACCAGTCTGATATTGTCAAAGGGCATCCAATTACTTTTTTGTTTGATGAATGCTGCTACTCTGACATAACAGGTAGTACATGTTAGGCATGTTTGCAGTGAAAGGCAGGTTAAAGTAATAATATCATGTCCCATTTATGGTAATTTATATAAAGCCTGCACAAAATCTTTTCATATAAGATAATAAAAAAGGAGAATTGTAGAGTCACTCAATGCTAATGATGTACAGTATAGAGTGCTTCAACTGCACCATATAAGAACCAGTCCATTTGCCATTTACATTACATTAATGTATGCAACAAGGTGCTACATCAGTGGACTATTTAGAGGTACCAAATGGACAAAGCCAAAAATAAATAAATAAATAAAACAAATAAATGTACAAAGTATATCTAAAAATAAAATATAGTCATAATTTGCTATAACTGTGCTCATTACAGTACTGTTCTCTGCTCACCACTTCTGTGCTATTCCTTTTCATATAATGTTGAAAAATAAAGTAATTCATCCACAGCACATCTACTTTTATTGAATCTATGGCAATTCCCTGCACATGGGGGTTTTATATTTAGACACAGATATGCAGCCACACACAAAAAAGAAAGGGGAATACATTTCACCAGTGTGAGCTCCTTTCACAACAAACTTTTTTTTTAAGCAGCAAAAGCATTTCAGATTGGCCTCGTGGCACTTGGCCATCCAGTTATTTATCTCTCAGGGACCTGGACTTGAACTTAATGAATGATCCTCACTGTCACTTAAGATACAGTCAGCACCGTAATAAGTAAACACACGCTGTCACACATCAGCCTAACAGCCAAACCTCTTCAGGCTCTCCAGCGGAGGGGGCCCTCGGTCCAGCTTCTCTACCCAAGCTGCGTCTGTGTTTGTCGGGCAAAGAAGAGCGCACGGCTCGGCTTGGCGCTGACAACGAGTGTGCTTTATTACTCAGTGTCTGGACTGAGATAAACACAGTCAGCATGCCACAAGAAGGTTGTGTGTGAGTGAGTGTGTGTGTATATGTGCATGTGCTTATCAGTCATAAGAGAAAGACATATTATCTGTTTAAACTCTCTCAGTGAAGCCAGGCCACACAGCAGGCTTGCTGCCTGTTTCATTTGAGCTTAGACAATCTGGCCTTCCTCTCATAACTGCAATACTTAACATTTTTTTAAAATGTTATAATAAATTCCCATTCCTTTGTCAATTGCCCACTGTGATGTAATTCCACAGTGTGATAAAGGCAGGCTGACAAACATAATTTTCAGTCTAAATGTGTAAAAGCATGTTAGTTTAACTGATTAGTCTGCTGGATTTCAAATATAGAGCCCACTGATATTGGTAGTATTGATAAATGTTCGTAGGAGAGCGTGAACGTTTTTGAACAAAACTCTTTTTTTGTGCTTTCATTGGCTGGTGGTCATGCTGGTCTGTGCTGCCAAGCTGTATATTTTTCATCATGCTAACCATATGACATTCTTTGAAATGTTTGCTTTCCCTCTGGTGTTTAAAGCCCACATTTGGCCAGACGCAGTGTCCAAACCTCTACCACAACAGGTCAGGTTGGTTTGGAGAGGCTGGTAAAGTTTTGGAGGTATACATTACTGGACCATACATTTTCTCAAGAGAGAATGTCATCATTTTATAGCTACAGCTAATAGATAGTAGGAACATATAAACTTGCCATAAACCTGTCATCAACATGCATGAAAAAAAAAACACAACAAACTAGGATTACACTTTTTCTTGAGGATTAAGCTTTCTGTCATTTTCTTTTTTTATTTACTCATGCCACATTTTTTCTTGTAGGCATTTTGTTTTATGCTCTTTTTACAGAGAAACTTTGAGTGAACCCGTGACCTTTACTTTATGTGAGGCACTGTAGTGGTCTTACTATTCCTGCAGAGCCAGCTGGAGTCTCTTCACTCCCAGCCCATTAGCATTCTGTACATCTAGCTGTGTCTCTGTCAGGCAATAGTCCTGATCCACAGCACATTACAAGCTCTTCCTGCCTCACTTTTTATCCCTCTCATCCTAGGTAGTAAACCTGGATCAGCCAGTTAGTTTCATTGTCTGCCCACTTTTTTCCGCCAGCAGCTGTTCTCAAACACAGATCCTACTCCATGTACTCCACGTGGCCCCAGACCTACCGCGTCTACTCACACATTGATTAACCCTGAGAGTGTTTGGCCATTAGAGCTTAATCTGCAGAAATCAAACCAATATGTGAACTCTGTGATTAGTGTCAAATGTATTACAACGCCTTTCACTCAGAAGCCGAAGCCCGGCACATTCCACTCTTGATCCCTATATCTCTGGTATGAAATACAAATACTCTCCAATGAGGGAGAGAAGCACAGGAGAGATGAAGGGTGGGGGTTATCGAGCAGCTACAGTTTACCCATGTCAATTTGGAGAATATGTCACCCTGGTTCTCCTTTTCTCTCACTTTCTCCATCACAAACACACACACAATCAGTTATGAAAATATTTCTCCATCGCCAAATGTCCTGGGGCTGGTAAGGCAACAGGATTCTCCCCAGTGGGAGGCAGATCAGAGGAGAAGTCTGCACTCTACCTGTTTTACTGACAGACCTCCCTGAAATCCACTGGCTGCCTTTCACCTGTAAAGACAGTCTCACTGCTCAAATACAAGCACATAACTTCCAGAGAGTGAAGGGCAGCAGTACAACAGAAGCTTTCTCCCTGTGCAGACAGAGCCCCCAACTCTGAACAGGAGCCATAGACATGAATGCCTCCTGTATCATTCTCACCATTCCACCCCCCTCCCCCCCAAAAAAATAAAATCCAAGGACAGGAAAGAAAAGGAGACAGTAAGGCTACAGTACAATTGCAGGGGTGTTGGAAGGATGGGAAGGTAACACCACATTTCGTGGGTAATGAGGACACAGAGGTGGTAAGATGGAAGCCCAGGGATGTCTATTTACACTAGGGGGGATTTTTTTTTTCCAATCGTGCACCTCTGCCTCAGTGGCAATGTGCTTGCTGGAAACTGCACTTTCCATTTTATCTGTGCCCAGAACTGTCTTTTAGCTGTCAATTTAGGAGAGCTCCTGACCTCAGGTTGGACATTTGACATAGAGTTGTCCCCCCTAGGGACAACACTTTCTTGTGTAGCATAATAGCCTAAATTACAGAGTCATAATTGAGATATGATATCATATATCTCTCTTAGGGGTGCCTGGCATGAGGACAGAAGCCAAGCAGGAAGTTAGAGATAGGAACAAAATGGTTAGAGGAAGGAAATGTTTATGTGCAGAGGGATGAAAGCTGCTGATTGTGCCTTAACACACTTCTTATTACAATTTAAGACTCTGTCAAAGTTGCACTGACTATGCAGCTCCTAACTGTTTATTCTTTAAAAACTGTGTGTTTCTAAATAATAAGCATACAATTTGCAGTTTCACGCAGAAAGAGCTTTTACTTTAAGTGCTTCTTATGTGTAATGTCACTGTGGCAGCTATTAGTGTACCCTTCATCCAGTCGACACTGGCGTTCAGGCCTGAAACAAAGACAAACCTGAATTGTAGCAATTTTTGTTGTGAGGTTGGGATTTCCCCATGATACCAAACAGGAAGTGGCTTAGAAAATGGGTGGGAAGCAGCCATTTGTCATTATGGAAAGATGAAGTAAATTCCAAGAATTTGCAGGGCATATCTGACACTATCTTGTCAAAACATTTAAATAACAAATCAAATGACAAAAGCAGTTTGCTTTACAGGTGGCTGAAGCTGGATAAATTATTAATGATATGTGTACAAAGAATTAGTAGATTTCATTTTTTTTTAATTATTTAAGATTTCTTTTTCTCAGCCCCTAATGATCTTCTCCAGGTCTGCCATGAACACATGCATAACATACAGTAAGTCTAAATTTTAATGTCCTCGTGTCATGTCCAGCATTGTTTTGGGTGCTCGTTATGACAAAAACACTGACCAGAATCAGCTGACTCACAGCTCTGCTCCTCCCTGTTATGCAACCAGCCTTATTTTCATGTTCTTGTTGCATTTTGTGTTACTGCATGCCCTGGAAGATTCACATGTGGGCAGCAGCCCTGCTATGGAGCAATGAGCCAATGGAGGTCTAGAGCTCTTCTGTCCACAGGTTTAGTCTACATGACCGGAGGACTACAGGCCTCACATCTGGACTTGACCACCATCAAAGCCATCGAGACTAACTCAGTGCCAGGGAACGCACACCCCTTTCCCTTCACAGAATATTATAGAGGCCCAAGCAGAAGCCTGGACAGAGACCTTGATATTATTCACTGACTGCTGGAGTAGGATATTTCTAAAGGATGTGCTGTAGAGCATAATATTGGTGTTTATCCTTAGCTAGAAGAACTCCCAGCATAAAAAAGTTTTATAGCTCTGCTTTGTCTCTGTGCGTAGCTTTATCTCTCGCAGCGAAAATGTGTGCATGTGTTTTTATGCACTGTAAATGGCTGCAGCTATTTTGTGGGGAGCCTCGCCAAGGTGTTAGGGAGTAGTAAACAGATATTGAGCAGAGCGGACTCTTATGGTCTACCTACCAAGAGGCCACTCACAGTTCACTACACATAGCACACTGGAGTGCTCGTTCTCTTTATGACTTTCTGTCTTTCTGTCAGTCTCCCACACGTTCACCGCTTGTGGGTGTGTTTTCAACTAAGATAAGGACACAGTATCGTAGGTAAGATGTTTGTTTACCACAATGTGAACAGAGCCTTTCATATCTTTGAACACATTATTTTTAGAACTAATAAAGCCACCCTTGTTTTCACATATCTGCACACATTTGGCATCTGTCCATCTCGTTTTTAGGAAGTGTATAAATCAGCTGACCACAAAGAACAGATTGTTTTCCATTACCTTTCTTCTGTTCTCCCAAATGGCATACGTGGGAGTGCAGGAGCATCCAAAGTCGCATGTAATGGCAAAATTCCAGCAGCCTCACTCGGATGTCCCCTCTTCCTGCTATTCTATATATGTCACCAGACCTATTGGAGGGGGCTCTTATGGGACTCTTGCTGGCAAGAGATTAGCAATCATGCACTCACAACCACTTGCCTTGCACATAGATGCATATACATAAGTCACACAGATGCTGGACACACGCACATGCACACCCAAAGAGGACTAAGTAGGAGGGATCAGTTACAGCGTCTGGGTATGACTGTGAGGAAGGGCTAGCCAAGGGCTGTGGTCTGACACCTTTCGCTGTCTGTGTCACTGTCAACCATGGGAAACGCTGCAGCCCAGGAGAGCTTTGGCCAGAGGGTGACGTGATGGGGCAGGATGTGTTTCCAGTGGTGAGGTTTAACCATGCATGTGGACATGCTCAGAGACCTGTGGAGGAAATTCTCAGCACCCCTTGGCCTCTTCATCTAGTGGGTGTCAGAAGCAATGTGCTCCAGCTGGCCACACACGTGCACATCTGACCAAATACAAGGTTTTGCACTACAAAACAGCATGCACTAAAATATTCAGTTTTACCTGTTAACATGGCATATTTACCTGAACTCTTCCCAGGTATGTAGCATTTAGACTATTTATTTAAGCGCTACAGACATGTTTTTTTTTTTTTTTATCAATCCAGAGGCACAATGAAAGGCCCACTGAAGAACATATATTGACTTAAGAACTCTAGCAGGAGTGATTCATTATATCCTGTATGGAATATAGAAGTTCTGGAAGTTACGACTTCTCATTGTTGATCTCTAAATATAAACCTACAACAAAAGAATCAATCATTTACATTAGAATGCAATCTGGAATTTGAATTGTTCCCATGCTACTGCACATAAATTTCCTCTGACAGCAGTGCGAATGGTTTCAGTGCTAGAATGACTGTGACAATCCTTCAGACAAACAACAAGGCCACGTGTTTTTAATCCCAAAATGTACACTTCCTTTTATTTTCCCTGTTTTATCTCTGCCTCTCACAGAGTGATTATTTCTCTCAGTCTGTGTACTGTATTCCCACTCTTTTCCCTGCCCCCCAAAACCTCCTTCTGGTCTCTGATAGAATTAGGAAGTCCCTGAACCATGGTGATCATACTTCCTGAAGCAATTACTATTAAGCAGCGGTTGCCAGAGAGCGCAGCATGGCAGGAGCTTTAGAGGTGGGAAGATGTTTACACGAAGCGCCTCGGGGAGCCTGGTGACACCCACGCCAGATGCAGCCGACGACGCTTTCTTGAGCATGGCACGAGAGGTTAGAGTCTGTGGGGGTGTGGGTGCACCAGTGTGTTTTTACAGGATCTAAGCTGTGAGGAATTACGCACATGGTGTAAAATGTTAGGAAATGTTACATTACAGACAGATGTAGCTCTGCTGTACATGGAAAGTCAGAGTTCTGGTTACATACACTCCATATGTAATGAGAAGAAACGAAGGCAAGATGAAGGCAGGCGTGCTAAGAAGCGGTGGCCTCTGAATCTGAAACATAAAAATAAAAAAGGTTTCCTCACACTGATTCTGAAACTGAGATTTTTTTCTTTTTTATTCAGTGGCACAATAAACATATTTTCAAATTTACAAAATCTGAAAATAATCAGAAAATATAAGAAAGCTTGTTTGTAGATTATGACAGCAGCCTCTGATGAATCAGTGGTTCAGATTCCCAGAAATAAGTGATTCCATGCAGGCCTTTTACAGCTCAGAGGATATCATGTTTTGTTTTAGTACTGCATCATTCCACTCTAATTTGAGACTCTGTGGTGCCAGTATAGTCATGAAAATCCTCAGGAAGCTCTATAAAAAATGCTTGAAGCTTTACTTAAACCAAATTCATAACCGAGCCATTATTCCTTCTCCTTCCTTCTGTCCGTGAAGCTGTCTCCTCCAACAAATCATTTTATTTAACACTAAAGTCTTCAGAATAACTACATGCTTAAACCAGCTGTTTATTTTTGGAATGGTCTGTGCTAAATCTAATTTGTGCAGGATGGATGCTGGAAGACCCAGGAATCCCCTGCAGCCTTGGAGGAGGAAGATGAGGAATGTGACCCCCTGATGTCAATGGTCGCCTCTCCTGGGTTACAAGGGCTCCTGCACAAGGGCTCACCCAGGGTCACAGGTCAGCAGGCTCGCTCATTCGGCTCTGCCCTGGCGCCTGCCGGCATAGCCCTCAATTTGTAAAGCAGTAGAGGGTGACCCCAGAGGACCTTTCCTGGCTTCCCTGGCCAAACACAGGTCTTAAACACTACCAGCCTCCCCTGACTGTCTTCTCTTCAGTTCCAAAACCAGGACCTATAGTTCAACACTCGTACATACACACTCAACACCAATCCATCCTTAATAAAAGGAATTACCACAGACAGGAGCAGAAGAGTGGGGGTAGGGGTGCGGGTGGTCAGGTATGCTTCCACCTCATTACTCTGTGGATTTATGTAGGACCATATGCCCTGTGTATAGTGGCACACTTGGACGTTTAACTCTTTGACCTTCACTGTAAATAAGTTAATTAATAAATGCAAACCTTTGTGTTTTCTCTGTACAGAATTCAATGTAAGAATAAAACTGAGAGAAAGAAATTTTAATATAGCAGACATACTGCAGAGGTTAGTAGCACCAAATCTAAGCATACATTTTTAACCAGTTTCATACTTATCTGTGGTGATATATAAAACTAAAGTGGGTAAAAAAAAATATACATACTGAAAAACTAGAAAATGTCTCCCCTCTTGTAGTCAGAACATCTACCCTCAATGGTGCCAACTTCTGCAAGCTCATATTTTGGAAAAAGCAACGGTTACCTCCAACATCTGAATGTCTGCTTCTGGGTGAGTTGCCAGTCTGTCTGTTTCCACTGATGAGAGAGACTGAACTGTTCCTGATACTGACGGTTACAGAGAGACCAATTATCCTGGCCAATGAGGACAGGCCTCTGACAGCATAATTACAGGCAGCTTTGCCTTGCAGCAACCATATGCCTGAGTATGGCTACCAGTCACTCAGAAGTTGGGAACAAGATTCGATAGGAAAGCAGAGTTGGGATATGTGGGTGGATCTGAAGGTGTCTTAATCCACCAAGACCCAATGTCCTGTCATGTCCCACATTCTGGGGCCTCTCCATGGGCTGCTTAGAGCCGGAGCTGGGGCCTGATTTGCCCCAGCTGGAGGAAGCGGGCGATCAGAGTTCAGTTGGTGCAGACAGAAGTAAAGTAAACAGCCGTGGTCATTGGGCAGGCCGTTAGCAGGCCTCGGACAGATGAGCAGGGGGCCGGGAAGACCACACACATACACATACAGGCAGACCACACAGGGGCCGGGGCTCAGGGGCCTACGCACGCAAGCACACGCCCCATCGGCAAGGCTCCCCTGTGGGCAAAAGCATACGGCAGGTCAGGGCGGAGCAACTTGGAGCACCGCGGAACAACAGACTGGCACAGAGTTGGCCTAGGATCTTCTGCGAACCCGGATGAAATGCTCCCCAGCCTCAGTATTACTGAAAGACCCACAAGTCTGACAGAGTGACTAGAGTTGCAATCCTGTACTGCAACAGTAAGTAAACACAAACAGGAAGAGATTCATAAGTACACTCCTGTTCTACTGCCAAATCTTTAAGTGCAGTTTGGAGAGCGTGTCCGCCTCCATGTCGGAGACATGCACTCTCTTCTGGGGAAAAACCACACATAGATTAGCTGGGAAATCACATCATGATGATTAACCAAAAGTTACAGTTGAGTTACTTATCAAAATATCTAAATATATTGAGCAGCAGCTTTTTGGTTTGATCTTTACAACATCAATCGCAATAGTTTCATCCATTTTTTCCCCATTATCTTGAATAATCTTGAAAACAAAAACTGCACTTGGAGACAGTCTCAATCTCATTAAATGTCACTGTTACTTTATAACTAATTTCCCTGGAATATTAGTTAAAAAGAAATCAGATGTTGTGCAGAGAAACCATAAGCTACTGCTTTAAAACGAGCATGAACATTATCTTAAAGAAAGGCTGTGTTTTTTTAATCATTCCTTCAAATTTCTACTGAAATCCAAAACACAGAAAAAAAGCTTATCATGCCCCACAAATCTCGCCTTCACACACAATTTAGAAGTTTGGCAAACACGTTAACACGCAAAGGCTAAACAAAAATAAATATATACCACACACACTCTTACACACATACACACATCCTTTTTCTCTCTCTTTCCACAAGTCCGCATAGCCATCAGTCTCTTTCTTTATCTGGACAGTGTCAGAATGACCCATGGGAGAGCCTGTGAATGTGTGTGTGAGTGTGTGTGTGTGTGTGTGTGTGCGTGTGTGTGCATGTAGATCTTTATGAAGTACGGTCGGCAGCGGTGGAAGCTCCGGGGGAGAATGGAGATAAATGCCAAACA
>VUQK01004475.1:15493-41551 GCA_015106715.1 Bujurquina vittata | reverse complement strand
AAAAAGGCCATCACCCTGAACAGCTTTGTATTGATTAGCAGCGATCCCTCCCTACAACAGGAAAAAGTAACCTGAACCATAGCAGTAAAATGCTCTCACATCATAACCGAGGCACCAGATTCCCCGTCACTGCACTGAATTGTGGAAGTCAAGTTCCACACATGAGGAAGTGACAGCGAAAGCAAGAACAGTCAATAAAAAGTTCAGAGATGAAAGCACAGAAACACACCACAACACAGAGGTAATTAGGAGGGACAGGCTGAGAAACGGCGGATGACAGAGATGAAGCAGATGGTAGAGGTCGACCGCTGACTTCTACGCGCAGGGTGGTTATGGGAGGAGGAGGGAGGTGGGTTTAACCCCCACTGTCCCACTGCGGGGTGGAGCTGGACTCTTTGCTGCAAAATTAGACTGTGGGATGGTGTAAAAGTTAAATGACGGATGAAATGCAAACAGAGACGTGGAGGAAATGCTGAAACAGGTACGGCATGGCAAAAGCAGGCAGCGTGCGAGCAAAGGACACACAAAGGCACACTAACCTTCAACATTCGTTTATTCTGCTCGAGATCAAAAACGTAAAGGCAGCCATCATTTGCTCTGAAAGGAGAGAGAAGAAAGGCTGAAAAAATTCTCCAATCAAGGTTTTAAATGTGCTTTAAGTTTATATTAAATCTGTTCAAAATTCAATACGGGCTGTAATAAGCGTACTTCAAATCTACCTTCAACAAATGGAACAAAAGGAGAGTTGCTTGAACTCACATTTCATAAAGAGCCTTCAGTACTCATTTCAACTCTGTCAGTCACTGGCTTGAAACATAAAAGCAAATTGTACTCACCCTCCCAGGATCTCTTTGCCATCTGTGGACGCAGCCAGCGAGAACACACAGAACCTCCTCTCATCTGGACTACAAAGCACAACAGCACATGCGCACACACACACACACACAGGTTGGACACTGCAGTAAGAGCACAACTACTGATTTGCAACTACACCATGTTATGTTATCCCACAGCAAAAAGAGCTTTATGAAGTCATGCATCACCTTTTAAACAATGTTATTATTAGGAGAGCTATGAGTTTAATGGAAGTGCTTTGTTGAATTAATGCTCTCGCTTTTTAACAAAGGAGCACACACAGAGCGAAAGGATGGATGTTGGGGTGACAAGTTCTGACAGCATCATTCATCCAGGTGGTAATGAAGGGAGAGGAGGGCCTGCTGGTAAGGAATGATAGATTACCTGCTCCGTAATGTTATAAGTTACTATGAGGGAAACACTAACTTGAGGTCCAGGGCGGTGTGGTTTTCACTGTCTCCATCTATACTGCACATATGAACTGCAGGGGAGGAACGGAGAGAAAAAAACAACATATGAATAAAACAGCAAATTGTACAACAACATATTTATTATGTTACGCAGCTTAAAAAAATGCAACATGCAATATGAAGTATTCTCTCAAAACAGTTCAACAAGCTGATATGCTACAAAGAAACCCACACAACTCTTGGAAGTTGTAGTTAATGCTGCATTTGCTAAGTGCTAAGAACCTTCAATATAAAGACATTACTTCCTGATTCATTAATTCACTTCTTCCCATTTCTAACACAAACACACAATGCTGTGTTACACGCTCTACTTTAATTGCTCTACTGTAGAAACTTTTGAGGTACTATATAGTAGTTATGCACTCACTTGCCACTTTATTAGGTATACCTTACTAGCACTGGGTTTGACCCAGTGCTAGTAAGAACTGCTTTAATTCTTCATGGCACAGATTCAACAAGGTGCTGGAAGCATTCCTCACAGATTTTGTTGACATGACAGCATCACACAGTTGCTGCAGATTTGCCAACTGCACATCCATCAGGTGTTTATTGGATTCAGATCTGGTGACTATGGAGATCATTTACATTGAACTCCCTGTCGTGTTCAAGAAACCAGTTTGAGATGTAACTTAGATGGTACACAGTGGTCATAAAGGGATGGAAATGGTCAGCAACCATACTCAGGTAGGATGTGGTGTTTAAACGATGCTCAGTTGGTACTATGGGACCCAAATTGTGCCAAGAAAATATCCCCCACACCATCACAGTACCAGCAGGCTGAACTGATACACGGCAGGATGGATCCATGCTTTCATGTTGGTTATGACAAATTCTGATCCTACCATCGGAATGTAGGGGCAGAAATCGAGACTGTCGAGGTTGTCCAATTTTGCTGAGCCTGTGTGAATTGTAGACTGTTTCCTTTTCTTAGCTGGCAGGAGTGACACCTGGTGTGGTCTTCTGCTGCTGCTGCTATAGCCCATCTGCCCAAGATTTGACATGTTGCGTATTCAGAGACGCTCTTCTGAATACCTTGGTTGTAACAAGTGGTTATGAAAGTCACTGTTGCCTTCCTATCGGCTCAAAGCAGTCTCGCCATTCCCCTCTGACCTCGACAAAGGAGAACTGCCAGTCACTGGACATTTTTTTCTTTTATTGGACTGTTCTACTGCAAAAAAAAATCCCAGTAGATCAGCAGTTTCTGAAACACTCAGATCAGCTTATCTGGCACCAACCATGCCACATTCACTTACATCACCTTTCTTCCTCATTCTGATGCTCATTTCGAACTTCAGCAGATCATCTACATGCCTAAATGCATTAAGTTGATGCCATGTGATTCGCTGATTAGATGAACAGGCATATCTAATGAACTGGCCAGAGAGTGTATTTTACATTTTTGATCTAAGACACATCAATAAAAAATTTAGTTGTGTAAATGTTCCAATATAAAATGGCAAAGCCAACTTTTTCTGACAATTTTTTAAAAATAAATTCAATTTAACTTAAAAATATCTTCATTAAAGTCACAAAAACATCAGTCTTATATTACATAGAAAACAGAAATCATCTCTCTCTTCATCTGGGTACAATGATGCCCAGTGTATGCACCACAAAGACAACAGATGAAAGACCCTGTGGTCTAACAAAGGAGAGGGATCATCTGGCTTGGCAGTACAAAAGGCATCATCTAGTTTTGGGATGCAGTAGTGCCAACTGCATGGGTAATTTACACATCTGCAAAGGTGCCATTAATGCTTAACAATAAGGATTTGGAGCAATCCATGCTGCTATGCAGACAATGCTCTTTTAGCAAAGGTCTTGCTGATTTCAGCAAGTCAATGTTAAACCAGATTCTGCATACACCCATAATAATAATTTTAAAAATCTGTCCAGATTGGTCCCCTTTAAAAACATTTTGCACATTAGGAAGTGAAAAATATGACCATCCCAGCTTTTTTTTGGAAAAGTGACTCCATTCCCAACTACAGAAAACATGCTAAATCACAAAGATTTATGGGTTTGTTGAAAGTTTTAAAAACATCAGAAGAACTAAAAATTATGCCGACGGGCTAACTGGTGCCTCGTTTCATCAGGTCCCACAGACTTACTGTAATCAGACCAGCTGGAGTAGAGCACGTGGCGCGCATCAGGGGTGAAGCAGACATCCAGCACGCTCCAGCCCACGTCACGGGCCTTCACTGTTCGCCGTAGGTGAAAACGTCCCCTATTGGTGTCATACAGGCGGATATTCTGGTCTGCAGTAAGGAGCAAAAAAAAGAAAAAAACAAAACAAAATTTTTTTAATGGGTCTTAAGCGTTTATGTAACAAATTCCAATGTTCTTTGTTCCCTGCGTACAAACAGAGTGGTTTATTTCACCTTCCCCATTTTGTCAGTAGAACTTTTCAGGATGGATTAAGTTAAGGATCCACTTAAACCTGTATGTGACCAGTATCTGGATCCTTATTCAGGGCTTGTCGCCGAGACGTAAAAAAAGAAACATTCATGACAGGCAGGCAGAGGTGGGACCTGTTGTCCTCTTCCTGTTTTGTTTGCTTACAAAACAGTAACTTCATTCATTAATCATTAAATCAGGAATCAGGATACATTTGAGAATTTTTGATTTTTTTATTTTATTTTATTTTAAGAACAGCAGGAGTAAAGTCAAGCAATACCTCACTGCGCCTGACCACATTCTGTACGCGTGATTTGGTGGTCCACAGAGCAGTTTTAAACAAACAGAATAAAAATCAGATCTGATTCAACTCCTCTCAATTCTCATGTTGGATCTTGTGCTATTTACCTTGGCAGGCAGAGAGGAACATGTTGCCATCCTCGCTGTACACTCCACAGAAGGCTTTCTGCTGGTATGTATCCTTATGGGACACATAATTTGGCAGGAAACTGCATGGGAACACCAGGGTCAAAATTGTAATATTTAGTCTTCTTAATGTCCGATGCATTGTATATTTTCACAACAACTACACAGCGATCCCTCCCAACAGTAGCACCAATCAAGAATTTTGTCATACTAACCAAACTGCTACATCACACTAATTTAGATTTTAAATACTTAAAAATACTTACTGAGTACGGATATGACTGCACTCCCCGTGGGAAAAACTGGAGCCTCTACATCTGCCTTTTTCTCTCTGCACACAAAAAGACTGGTCAACATTTATTGGCAGCTTTATAATTTCATGGAGCTGTAGATAAAACTAATACGAGTCTAGTGCCATTGTACTTTTGTTTTTCCATCTAGGTTTTATTTATGTGGTCTGACCTCTGCTAGCATTTGGGTGAAACTGCGACCGCCTTTCAAAGAAGAGGAGGCGGTGGCCAGCAGGATCTGAGTCCGGATCTCACTCCGGTCCACTTCATGTGTGTCAGGTTGGGCGTCCACTAGAAAGAGAACACAAAGAACAAGCATCAGTAGGAGCTCACATTTGGCAACAAGCTCTCACAACTTAGGCTATGTTCTGATTAGCTGTCCTACATACTTGTGAGAACAATCCGCCAAAATTTTCGGCAACTGACACATTGTTTGATCTGTGATCACCTGACAGACTCTAAACAAACATGCAAACAGAGGAGAGAGGCAAAGAAGGAATGGACAAATGGAAGAAGAAACAATGTTCAGGCCTCACAAGTTCCAGAAAAAAAATTCTAAATTTATGTTTCCATAAATAAAATTTTTGGGATGATAGTGGGAAAAAAAAAAGACAATAACGTTTATGTCTCTAAATGAAACCTTACTGATATTCATTCACCCTGTTCCAGTTGCTGGGTACTGGATGGATTTCAACTGCTTGGAAAGTGAAAGCATCATCCCAAAGCAATTATATTTCTGCGCTGCAGTTGTTGCACTCTAACAATATTTGATAACTTTCCACATTACGTGATCATTGAAACTATGTATTTAAGCATATAAATAAAGAAAAGTGAACTAGGAAGTGTAGCGGTAAATAATCTGCCAAGTAAACAACTACTTATTTTCCTGTCCTGTCTCATTTGGAGGTTACCTGGTGGATTATAGCGGTCACCCAGCCGTCCATCCCAGGCTCCATCGCTGTCCTCATCAGAGTCAGAATACGACTGGACCAGCTGCAGCCCCGTGGCTCCACTGCCATGGACCAGTCTCACCTGACCCCTGAACACGCAAACACCACATCAGTTCAACAACCAATTAATCGATCATGATCAATACAATCTATACCCTTACTGCAAAGATGTACATTAAAAAACTAGTTTACAGATCAAACAAAAGCTAAGTGATCCAGTTGCAGCCCTGTAACAATGCTAAAAGAAGTGAGAAATTAAATGTTTTTCTTGCAGATCTCAGTTCCCTCTAGTCCCATGAGGCCCTGCCACTGTCACGGTTCACTTCCAAGGGCTAAAAAAACCATTACAGAGGAATATTCAAAAAATTCCCAGCCTCTCCAAATGCAATTAAATCAAGCTGAAATGGGAAACCCCTAACCCCCACCTAGCTTTGCAGCACTGGAATGTAATGTGATGTTTCAATTATTTGCTCTTTGGCAGAGAGGTAAAACGCTGTACGCCCTCCGCCCTCACGCTGCCTATAAATGATATTTAATAAGTGCACAATACATTCACCAGACAAATCATTTTTGTGGCAGCTACTATACATATATGTAACGAGTGCTCCTTCTTTTGTCCTAGATTTAAATTCAAGAGATGTAAAGTAATGAAGTGATGTTATGGGACCTCAGGGCAGTCCAGAAACAAGCTGGAGAGATTACATCAAAGACCTTCTAGAAGCAAGCCGCCACTTGGCAGCCACTTTGAAACGCCTCTGGGCAGTTATTTTGAGCATTGAAATTAATTTCAATGGTTAGCAGGCTGTATAAAGTGCATGTACAACAACACAGCTCATGTGTTTAAAAAAAAAGGAAAAAAAGCTTCTTTTTTTTTTTAACCCCAGAACATTTATACTTTCACCACCATTTTTGTGGTTGCTAAATTCTCACATTGATTTAAATGTGGCATCTTTTGAGTGTGTCACTCAATGTCTCTTGGCTGGTTTGGAAAGACCCTAGTACACTATTACCACCCAAGAAAAATATATTTTTTTAAATTTGTCCTTCTAGCCCCCCCCCTTCTTTCTACATTCCCTCACACCCATTTTTATAGTTTCAGTAGTCTCCCTCCAGGAATTTGCTGAATGTTATGATTATTTTTCTTCCTTATATTGAGATGATGATTGTTATTCTCTCACTAATAAATTCAAAAACAGTTTGGAAAAATAGCTGAAAACGCATGGGAGGAGATGGTGGCGTTGAACAGGCCAATCACAATCACTGAAGGCTGCATCGATGCAAGAGACTTGGTTACTGTGTAGGGTTCAAAGAGGTTTTTGGGTTATGTACTTAAGACCCAAAGTCTAATTCAGGCCGAAGACTGCTGCCTCTATGACCCAGACAAGTGGTAGATACAGTACAGCTGCTCACTGCACCGTATCAAGGAACATTGCATAAGACTGCCAAGTGGCTGCTAGAAGGACTTTGACTCTATTACAGTGGTGTTTTTACTTATTAATTGCTCATTTTCACTTCTGTTTGTTATCACCTACTTTCCTCATAACAACTTGTCAGTACCTCTGCTGCAAACAGGGCCTTTGGCATTATCAGTTTGAGCCTTTTAAACTATAAAATTCACAGCGTTCACCTCCTCAGTAAGTAAGCCAGCACTTCAGCTAAGTCAACGTCCTCCTCTGATGAAGACTGTCTGTCCGTCCTGCGGCCTCGGTTGCCGCTGCCGCCCTGGTTCGATTCTGCTGCTTCAGACTGCTCAGCTGGGTTGCCACTGGAAGAGCCTCTTCCACCAGACATCCCAGAACTGGACTGAGAGCCCATAGACTGAAGATGACCTGGCAGGGAGAATAATGAGACAAGTTTTAACAATTTCGGGTTTACCTGGAAAAGTCACGTGACCGCAAACACCTTGGAGAGGAAACTGTACAGCAGCTAAGCTATAATAGGTCATGGACGTAGTGTCAGACATGTAACAGTAGCCAAACCGCTTTACTTTGACTTCTTCAATACAAACAAATTATATGTGTAGTGTACATCAGCTAAGACGCAGGGGCTGATTTTGTTTTAGCTAGCTAGCAATGCTAACGATAACATTTAGCTACCGCTGGACTGTCAAGCGATCTTCGTGACAGCTCGTCGGTCCACGTCTCTATCGTTTCGGCGCGAACTGGACCGTCTGCTCGACCTACAGCTTCCGCACCGTCTAACACAAAGTCCTTATGACGCTAGGTGAGAGCGCAGTGTCTGATCAGTCTGCTAGCAGAGCCAATCCGTGGATCGCCATGTTGTTTACAAAAGTGTGAAAAAACACTGCGCGTGCCCCTGCCCGTCGGCGTCACGTGACCAGCTCCGCCGTGTACGCCTCACACCTGCTGCTCTGAGAACAGCTGATGTACAGGTAATTCTGGGAGCCAAAAAATTATTTTATTTCCTGAAAGCAAAAATGGCGATAAACTGATTAAATTTCAGCCCCATTTGGTCATTTACATATCTGTACATCTATACACGCTACGTCCATGACATTATAGACAAAACAGTGAGGGCAATTTTTATACTTTCTAAATTCTCCCAAAAATGAAACTGCTTTTCTTTGTTGTTTTTTTTTTCACTCAAAAGAAAGCAGCACACCAAGTAAAGGCTGCAGGAAAGAAACTGATTCCTGAAAGAAAAGCTGATAGTGTAAGCAACTAAAATGTGCCACTGAGCACCCACCCTCTTATGTATTTTATTTATTGTAAACAGCCGTACTGCTCATTACTTTATTTGACAGGCCAGCATTTTGCTGTGTGAGGTTGCTCGTAGTAAGAGAGGAGGTGTTTGTCATCTGTGCCCAGGGGCGTCTGTTTTTGTTATTTAGCTCCCACAATCAGGCACACTCCTATCAGACTCCATTGCTGGGCTGTCAGGCCCACAGTGTGGACGTGGGGCCTCAAAGCCCCTCCATTAAACACTTTTGGTTGACAGTCAGGTTTAAGTAATTGAGCCTCTAATATCCACATTTTGCAGAATGCTTCACTGAGTATATTAGAGTATATTATCACGTGAAATGCGAATATGGGAAGATGAAGGGCTCACACGACTGGGCCCACTGCCAATGTGACTTTTGAATCCATGAATTGCTTGCAAGTTCTTTGTTGCTGAGCAAATTGTTGACAGGGTAGAAAGATTCATTTTTGATTGTGGATTTTAAAGAATATACCAACACATGAACCAGTGATTCTTATCCAAGGGCTCTCACTTATAAATAGGCCCTGAGCTAAAATTTGATTTATTGAATGTGTATTTCAGTACATTTGCTTCTTTCTTCACCAAACACCAGTGGATATCATACATGATGTACCTGAGGAAGATATGTTTACAAGGAACACAAGGCGTAAGGGAACAGGAGGTTGTGAACAAAAGGCTCTGACGGCTGTGACGACATACGTCAACACAATTTCTCTCCACAGAAATGTTATATTTGGAACAATTGTGATATTGTTAAGAACAAGTCCTTATTTTACAATAACTGGTTTAAGAATGGTATTATTAGTCAGTTACTTAACAAAGAAGGGCTTCTCTACAACTATTCATAATTTCTCACCAGAAAAAATATACAAATAACGCTAGCAGAATTATTCTGGTTGGCAACTTTCCATCCCTATCTGTATCACACTGTAACCATAATTAGACTGTCTTAGCTTAACTCTCTTTTTACACAAGTATGACTTATTTCCATGGTTTCCATTCTGTTGTAGTTTAAAACACTCAAACTTGTGATACCTCTTCATGCAAGTGAACACACCAACTTTTGCTGTAAATGGTAAGTGGACCGGTATTTATACAGCAGCTTTCTACTCAATTTGATCGCTCAAAGTGCTTTCTACTGCATATCTCATTCATTCAGTCACACACATTCACTTCAGTGGATGCATCAGGGGCAACTCACCCCAAAGATGCTTCAACACATACTTGGACAGGAATTGATCCACCGACCTTCCAGCTGGTAGACAACCCGCTCTACCAGCAGAGCCACAGCCTCAGCTTATGTGTGTACACGTTATGTGTTACTGTGTGCGTGTGTGGATTACAGGTGTCCAGGTGAAGCAACCTACAACAGGTGCAGGTACAGAAACCAAGCCGGCAGGAGAGCCAGTCTCAACCTGCTCCATCACCTCCACCTGACAGGACACAGGCTGAAATGGAAGAGGACGATCAACACATAATAGGAGTAGGAGGAATGTCTTCCTTAATAGAGCCACTAACAGAACGTCAAGAGGCAAACTGACAATGGAAGCTATTGTAATTGTTCTTAGTGGTGCAGTTTGTCCTCTAATTGTTTGTTTCCCTCCTTTGTCTATAATGTCATTGAAGTGGCTGTCTTCTAATTGTTGGTACATATCATGACAAAGAAATCTATTTGCACAAAACAAACAGGTAGTTGAGCGGGAGGCTTTATAATAAGACACTTTTTCCTCATCATAGAATCTTTTTGAACTAAAGCGGTTGACTTTTTCAGTTACAGAGCTTCAGAGTAGACTAAATCCCACAGTGTCTGCATACTAATCAGAATAAAATGCAGAAGGAAAACTTGAACAATACGTTCAGTGTAGCCACTTGTCTGTTTCTGCAGTTGGCAAACATTTTCCCAGAATCGGGTTTAAGATCATAAGTACTCTAACAATACATGTAAGAGTATATAAACAACGAAGTGGAGGATGAAATACTTTTGGGGCAGTCAGGAGGATGCAACGTCAGACACATATGCAATAGTCATTTTGGTTTAAGTGACAGGACATACTTTCTTTAGCTTGGGTTAGTTGGAAGGGTGAAATACTCAAACTGTTCTGTGGAACCTGTTTGTGCTTTTTTTGGTCTTCAGTTTTATTGAACACTGCCTGTCTGCCTGTTAGGTTAGACTACAACACATGCTCTTCTATTGTAGTTTCAACTTACATACATCCCTTAAATGTACAACATGCACGGAAGCATAAAGCTACTCTTTTGAAAAGAGGGCAACTCTAAGGATACACTCATTGTGTGTTTGTGTGATTGTGCCTGTTCAGGATGTGGCTGTACAGAGAAAGCAGATTGTAGATTTCTCAAGAACAGCTGGTCATTTCTTACAAATAATAATAATTTTAAAAAGCATAGAATTCAATAAAGATTTACACAAAATATAGTGTTATGAGTTATGATTTGGTTTTAAGGGTTAAAATTAGAATTAGGCTAGGGTTTGGTACTGAGGTATGATGGTTTACTTTAGGATTAAGAGCCTTGGGAATGGAATAATGTCAGTAAATGTCCTCATAAATACAGGCATACCAACATACTTCTACGCTCTGCTCACATACAACCAATTGTAAGTATTCATTTACTACTGATTAATTACATGACTTGTGACAAACTAAACCAGTGCCTTCAAAAACTGCCTCCCCTAAAGATGAAAATGTTTGTGAAGCAGGACGTTATATACAGCAGCAGTACACACACAGACATGTATCAACAGGTTAGAGGTCAAGCACAGCAGAAACATTCAAGTTACTTCAAATGGTATTATTGTGGCGTTCAGATTTAGACACCGTGAAGACAGTTTTTGTGTAATAACAATGGAACAGTTTCATCATCACAAAATGCCTACTGAGTACTTAGAAGATCCTCTGCAATATATCACAAACCGGTTGTTCTTCTCTGAGTCTCTCAGTGAGTACAGATCTTGATTCTCAGTCAGAGATCATTGTCATTAGCGATAAATTAGTGACAGAATCACACTTCAAGAATGAACTCAGATGCACAAAAAGATTAAAAAAAAAGTTAAAGTAGCTATGACAACAGCCATGGAACATCCAGCAGTTTAACAGATTGGAGTCTACTGAGTTTATACATGGAAAACTTTATACAGTGTATTGGATTATATGGTAAATAATACTTATACTTCCACATATTTGTACAGATGCAGTATAATCTCTTACAGAATGTGTTCGCTCAGCAGTTTTGCATAGTGCTCTGGGCGATTTCTTTTAAGGTAAACATCCATTTTTCCTTTAACTCGTTGATCTCCAGTAAGCCCTGTGAAGGAGGAGAAGAAAACAGTCTTTAATGCTTTACAGAAAAATCACGTCGCACATAGGCAAAATAACATTGGTGATCACACTCTGAGGCAGTGAATGTGTTAAATGGCGAAGCAGTTTGAAAGTTTATACCCAGCTTTTCAGCAGTTTTTCTGATCTTCTCCAGTGCAGCCTGCATATCTCCTCCCTCTGGTATGAGGACTTCTATCTCCCCCACATGATAGCCAAAGTCAGCCTGGTCCAGATCTATCTGCACCCCCTCCTCCCTTAAAGTGAACGAGCGGCGCACTGTTGTAAACTCTGCAAAGCATACCAGATTCAGTTTGCTCAGCCACGACTCATCTTCCTGTGAGAAATCCGCCTCTGACTCTCTGTGCTCGCGAGTGTCATTTATGGCCTCCATCACTCGCAGGTAAATTTCAGGCAGGCTGGTTATCTCCCTGTAACGAGTGCACAGCGCTGCTGCTTCAGACTGCTTTCCCCCCAGCACTTCTGTCTCATAGCCTGCTGCTGTCGGGCACTTGAGCTCCCAGCATCCTTTACGTCTACGCAGCCACATGTCCCTCAAAGTCAGGTGAAACTCTGGGGTGTCAAAATACTGGTCATGAATCTGCCGCTGGCCAACGCAAACTGCTGAAGGAAAAAAGTGGGACACAGAGGGACAGTTTTTGCTTTTTTTATATAGATAATTTAATAAATAGAATTTTAAAAGGCTGATACAGATAATTAAACTTCAGCATTAACCAGAGACAGATGGCCAGTGTCACTACGGTTACACAACAACCACAGCAATTAGTGCCATTAAATGCTGGAAAAGCCTTTTGGTGACCGTTTATAATTCGTCGTGGATCAGAGGATCAGCTAAATGCCTCAGTTCGGAATGTATTCATGTGTAAATGTGTGGTGGACAAATTAAACACATACCCCCGATCTCCTCCAGTGTTTGCACGGTGTCAGCATTGCATAAAAATTTCCTTTCCACTTCCACACTCATCTGAGAAAAAAAAAAACGCGGTGAGATCCAAACTGACAGTGTGATCTGACTGCAAATACACCCACGTCTGCTTTAAAGTCACTGTAAGAGGGATATAAATAGAATAGTGTGTATTGTATACAATGATTTAATGGTCTCAGCAGTGGGGAAAAAAGCATACATTCACTATATTATGGAAACCATTTTTTATATTGCTCCATGTAACTACTGTTAAGATAAAAAAACTCACTCCATGGTTGAAGCCAACTCAGCCTCAATGTAGTTAGCATCCATTAGCCGGTTCCTGATCCCAGCTGTGCCACCACATTTAACGAATCCTGCTTTTGCAGCACCTGTACACTCACCGGCCACTTTATTAGGTACACTTGTCTAACTGCTTGTTTGTCAGCCAAAGACATGGCAGCAACTCAATGCATTTTAACATGTGGACATGGTCGAGACAACCTGCTGAAGTTCAAACTGAGCATCAGAATGAGGAAGAAATATGATTTAAGTGACTTTGAAGGTGGCATGGTTGTTGGTGCCAGATGAGTTGGTCTGAGTGGTTCAGAAACTGCTGATCTACTGGGATTTTCCCACACAATCAACTCTAGGGTGAAAGCGGTCAGTGAAAAACCACACTGCTTTGAGCTAATAGGAAGACAACACTAACTCAAGGAACCACTCCTTACAAACAAGGTTTATACAAGAGAATCTCTGAAGGCACAAGTTGAATCTTGAAGCAGACGGGCTACAGCAGCAGAAGATCACACCAGGTGTCACTCCTGTCAGCTGACAGGAAACTGAGCCTACAATTTACACAGGCTCACCAAAATTGGACACCAGTAGATTGGAAAAATGTTGCCTAAATGAATGAGTCTGGTTTTCCAATGTGACAGTCAGATGGGTAGGGTCAGAATTTTGCATAAACAACAAGAAAACAACATTTTTTGTCTGTTTTTGTTGTTTATAAGTGTTCGCTCTACTCAAATGGCCTCACTAGATCTCAGTCGAGCAGAGCACCTTTGGGATATGGTTGAATGAGAGTCACATCATGGACGTGCAGCTTACACAAAACTGCCGCAACTGTGGGATGTCGTATCAAGACGGACCAAAATCTCTCAGAAATGTTTACACCTTGTTGACTCTGGGCCACGAAGAATTAAGGAAGTTCTGAAGGCAAAAGGGAGTCCAACCCTGGACTAACAAGGTATACCTTATAAAGTGGCATATGACTATGCAACTACTATATAGTACCTCAAAGGTTTCTACAATAGAACAATAAAAGTGGCTGGTGAGTGTGTATCACATGAGTACTGCCAAAATGGATACAGTTTCTAATTATCTACATTTCACAGCAAAATAAAGAACAAGCAACAATAATAGTCCACTTACACAGTATTAATATAATAATATTAATACAATGATATGACTTATGTTTTCTATATTTTGACAAAGTTATCCATATGTTCTCTCCTTGTAAAAGAGTACTTTTACATTGCGTTATTACCACTTTTCTAAATACAAATATGCAAATTTTCTCCCACTTCAACAGTCAGCCCAGTTTAATATTTAAATATAACCGATCTATGTTACTACAAAAAAACAAAACGGTCTCTCCTTAGTCAGTTTCACCGGGTTAATTATCAGACTCGAGCGTTTCAGCACGACAGTCGTGCAGAAGCTACATGTCAAAATCACCAAATTGAACCACAGAGTCCTCAAAAACCCATCACACACGTAGCGAAGTGCACCCTCACACACCTTCACACGCCAAGTCCTTCAGTTCAAACAATTCGGCTTTGAAACCCGAGAGAAAGCTCAATCCATGCGCCCTCTACACGTCAGCAAAGGTTGATTTCGCACAGGCGCAATTAGGGACACCTCTTAGGGTATTCAGGAACATCACTTCCTGTCCCAGTAACGCAGGGGGCATACAGATGGTGCAGTTTTAATCCGCGCCGCTTCATAAATATTTATCCCACATAGTCGGCTGTTGATGTGCGCCACACCTATCATTTGAGTGAAAACACGTCAGAATCCGAGCGCGAAAAGCAGCTCCGCGGTTACGTCTCCATTATTCAGCTTTAATTAACTCGTCATACTCTTTGTGACAATCCAACTTGGCAGAATGGGGACTCATTTATTATTCACCTTTTAATGTGAAAATGAGGAAGAGCTCTCACATTAAGAAGCATTCCGTGTAATCTAGGCATTAACATAGTTTTCTAAATTAATCCATCATTCATCCGGCATACCCCCCCCGCCCGCCCTCCTGCTTCTTAATTAATTCTATTACTCAATAACAAGTGATCAGTGTTTGAGCATACATTAATTATCTGTAATATCTGCGGGGTTACATAAGGGATCTGATAGCCGCGTCTGTCCCCTCTGAATGTCAGCAATCAGCCTCGGGGGGAGCTGTGGTCTGTTTACTAGAGGGAAGAGGGGAAGGAGAGAGGGATAGGGCGAATGAAGGGAGGGGGAGAACAGGAGAGAGAGAGGGAGAGAGAGAGGGAGGGCAGGCAAGAAAACTTTTCACTTCTGAGGAGCCACGGAGGAAGCGTGTGTGTGTGTGCGTGCTGGAGCGGCGACCATGCAGGTAAAAAACGCATTAGCTAATTGCTCCGAACTTAATTAAACGCCATCCGCGATCGGTTAATTGTGCCGTTTTCAGCGAGGAGAGTGGCCTGCGACTGGTAGAGGATCGAGCGAACGACGGATCGCGCCCCGTACTAATCCGATCTCTTATAGAAATCCAGCATTAAATCCCAAACTTTTTCTCTGCCTCTCGTCTCTTTTTTCGCCTGGCTCTCCCTTTACACCACCCCCCCATCGTCGAGGCAGACCGCGGCGCACGTACTCCTCTTCAAGTCGCTTTTCAGCGTTTAATTCTTTCGCCAATTACGGCTCGAAGCTCTTAAAATGATAGTTTAAATGGCCATGTGTTGCACCGCGAGTGTTTAAGGTATGGATTTGAGCGCTAGGACGCGTCAAAAAGGGGGTCTGCTGGGCGGCGAGGGAGGAGGGGGTGCGAGTGTTTCTAACACATCTGTAAGCGGAGCCCACGTTCATTAATTAAATGGCTTGAGTCCGGCTAGGCCTCAATTTGCGCTGTTGAGCAGCAGGCGGCGGGCAGTGCAACACTAGATGCCCGACTGGCAGCCCGTAATCAGAGGGGTAAGGAAACAACTCGAGGCCGAGGTTTTTTTGTGTGTTTTGTTTTTTTTTTTTTACTTGACGCCTAGTGAGTGTATCTCCTACCGTGGGTGAACTCGCTCGGTTATTGAAGCTGCAGTTCCCACCTGGCCGAGGCAGAGTTTGCGGGGAGTGGAGAGGGGCTAGTTGGAGACAGTTTGAGGAGAGGTTAATTATCTCTGCCTGCTAACAGGCTAGCTAGCAAAGTGACACGACTGGTAATAGCACAGCCCCCCTTTTGTTTATTAATTTAATCGTCGCTCAACCTTAACCGAGAGCCAGAAACGAGATTACGCGGCCGCCTGCCTCGTCTTTAACAGTTTCGGAGAAGTATGGCTGTGACTGCAGGTTTATTTTCAGTAAACTAAGTGCCAGCCAGCGTTTCCAGAAACACCACCGTAATGCGACGTTACAGGGGGGCTTCACAGCCTAGCTTGCTAGCTAATTGATTCGTCTCTGCTCGGCATAGCTAATTAGACTGCTCGTTAATTAGCCAGCTACGGCCGAGGAGACGCCAGCTTAGGTACGTCTTTGGTTTTGATTGTGAAACTCGTGACGAGCAGCTATTAAACGTGATATACTCTGCAGATATAGACTCGTCGAAATATTATCTGGTCATATAACCCTGCTAGCTTGCTAATTGGCATGACGAGGAAGTGAGGATGGGAGCTGTGTTGGTATTTCTCCTCATGGGCACAAATCGCCGTGTTTTTCCGCTGCACCTTTGATTATGAATGTTAGCTGAAATGTATATCTAACCTCTGTGGTGATATTCAGACTTCTAGCGGTTTGTTTGACTTAAGACTGCATGGGAGCCCGAGTATTATTGTTGTTATTATTAGGAGTAGTATATTTTTCCTGCACGGTGAGCGTATACAGTGTGGTCTCAGATTATGTGCCGTATGCTGGGCACATGTTCCTCATATTAATCAAAACTAGTGGGGATATTCCGCTCCGAGAGACGGTGTACTTGTAGATTCAGGTAGTGCATGTTATGATTTGGATTAAGTGTGCGCTTCTGGATATTCTGCCTTTATTTAATTTTATGTGCACATTTGGTGTCAGATTGAACACAAAGGATGCATTTAAAAAGTCAGTCTTGTATCTAGAAGCAACTCTGAGTTTACATCAGTGTGTTGTAAAGTCAACTACAAGTGTTGCATGTACTCATTTACACAAAGCTGCCATTTAAACAATTGAGTTAATGTGTAATTTGATACGGTCAGTGCAGACAAAATAATAGGAATCTCTTTAGAAAGTTAGAAATGCAAGTCTTGTGAGAGTGAGGTACTCATCTAGGATTAGATTTATTGAAGGTTACCATATCTGGCCTTTGATTGTGGGTCTCCTAGGTATGGTGCATATTCATTCAGTAACATTTTATCTTGGTGTGTGCAACTCCCTCGCCTGATCTTGGTCAACATCTTCCATAAATTGCCATTGCTGCATCACATCTCCATTTCTTTCATTTCCTATGAAATAGTTTATGCAGTGTGTGTGTGTGTGTGTGCGTGTGTGTGTGTGTGTGTTTAAAGAAACACCTCCTGGAGGGCAGGATTCTCTAATGTCTATTTGTGTTTGTTAGGAGGAGTCTGGAGAGGCGGTGTGCAGTGAGAGGAATGGGGTGGCAGAGTGGTTGTGCCCCCTGTGCCAAAAAGGGCAATCAGACAGATCTTCCCTATCTCTACATCTCACCGAACAACACAGCGTGCTTTCATCGTGTGTCGAAAGGCTGCTGGATATTGTAAGTGTGGCATGGCATTATGGCCAAAATATGTCAAAAATATTGCTGGGTTCATGTTTTCTTTTCCCCCCTACACTATATAGCCGGGTTGATACACCAGTTTTGTGCATAACATTTAATGATCTTATTGCATGCTGACTATTATACAGGGGTTAGATGTAATAACTTAATCAAATTCACAACTTTATAAACACTTATTTTTTGTCTTGTGATGTTCATCCAAGTAGTTGCTTTTGAGGCAGGAAAGTTACACAAGCCTTAGTACTGATGCCATAAATGCTGGGGTAACAAATGCTGAATAATTATGTGACAAGGCAAGCGGAGAAGTATCAGAAGTCATGGTGATGAATGCAAAACAGGAAAAACACATTGTCAAAGAGGAACAGTGGTCACAGCTTGATTTGAATCAACTTTTAAAATAAAACATATGAGCCAGTGGCCAGTGCTGATGTATTGTAGTTTCCTCTCTGTAGCGACAATAGCATACTATAATTATAAAGTGGACAAGTGGATACTTTTATTACTAATACCCTGGTCTGGACATTCATAAGCAATAATCACAGTTAACCCAGTTAAACTCTTAATGTGTAACCCCAACAAAACAAAAAATGTTTATGAAAAATTAGAAGAGAAATACATTTCTGTACATGCATTAGTCATATGTACATATTACTGGTGCAAACAGCTTAACTCGCCCCTCATTTCTTTTTAATTTGCTTCTGAGGAGCCAAACTTTCTTGTTTTGAGCAATAGTTCTCCAGGCTTTCTGAAGGTCTTTCAGAGTTTTTCTTTGGACTCCTTGTACTGCCTGTTTTCAGAGAACTGTGTGTGTGTGTGTGTTTAAGCTATTTCACAGCCTTTTGAGAATAAAGTGGCACCTAACTCAAGAGATGAACAAGTGTTGTCTACACGTAAGATAACTTGGCAGAGAACCAATTATAAATAGTTGCTAGCAGCCTGTTGCAAAAACATGTAATTAGTTCTAATTTCTTTAAAATAACAGTTTAACAGACACAAAATGGTATTTTGTGTTATAAGCATTATATACTGAAAACCTGACACATCTCTGCATGGTGTGCAGTATGTCCTTTGAGCAAACTGGACAGGTGGAGGACAAGAGCAGTGGCGGAACAAAAACCTGTCTACAGCGGAGGAACAGTATGAGAAAGTCACGTCTTTAAGATTTGGGAAAAATAATCTAGCAAAGCCCTGACGCAGGACCTGAGATGCATCTGACCCTTCAGTTGATCCATCTACTTTTCATTGAAGCCAGAAATGATCTCAGTGGAATGGTGGCTGTTAATAAGACATTCATAAAGCAGAGAAATATGGAGAAAAGGCTGTGGTATGACAGATTACACAAGAACTAGACTGAAAATCAGTGGCAACAGGTCTGATGGAGTGATGAATCCACGTTTTTTTTTTTGTTTGTTTGTTTGTTTTTTTGTCAGTATGCACAGAGGAGGTCTGGAGAGATGTAAAGCAGGGAGTGCCTATAACCTCCTGCAAAACATGATGGAGGCTCCATTGTGGGTTGGGGCTACATTACAGTTTTGGAGATCTTGTCAAAATTGATGTAATTATGAATCCTTCAAAGTACATTATTATCTGGAAAGTGTTTGGCATCTGCTTCAATTATAGCCTGGCTATAATAAACACACTGCTAATGCAGTAAAAACACACCTGGGTAGAAAAAAAAAACAACAATAGGACATGGTCAGTCATGGATTGGCCTCCCCAGAGCCTGGACCTCAATGTTATTGAAGCAGTGTGGGACCATCTTGTCAGAGAATGGAACAAAAAGCTGCCAGCCTTCAAAGAAGAGTTTTGAATCTCCTTCAAGAAGCCTGAAGAACTGTTACTGAAGACTACTTAAAGAAATTACAAGAAAGCTTGATTAAGAGAGTCCAGATTGTGTTGAAGAATAAAGGTGGTCATATCAAATATTGACTTCCAAACCATAGAAACTGCTTTTCATATACACTGCATTTCTCTGTGTGGTGGCAGATGTTTTGCTGCACCTATTTCTTATTTTCCTAGCAAAATATTTTAAAAAAGGAGGGGTGGCTCAAGATTTTTGCACACTTTCAAATGTGATTGAAGGAGTTTGTGCTTTCATGACTTGTTTGTGCATATCCCTTTTGTGTAGTCAGCACTGCGTTCACTGTTTAAATAGTTTGAATATCTCATTGTTTGGATTAGCCTGTTACCAAGTATGTCACTTTGAAACTATTTAAGTAGACATCACATTTGAAAAAGTAAGCATCTTGGTGAATAGGCTGTTTGTAATGACCCATGATGGTTTAGTTGTGTATAAAGAAATGGAGGGAATTTACTGGTGGATGAATTGATCAAAGACAACTTAATTTATGCCTTTAGGGTAATTTGCAAATTAAAGGCAGGCTTGCTATGTGTAATATAACCACACATCAATGAGTCACACCCAAATGTTGTGCTTCTCAGAAGCTACATTATAGCATTCAGCTCATCTCAAAGGATCCATTGCGCAGTCAAGTTTGCTATGGAAATTTTGCTGACGCTTTTTTTTTTTTGTTATCAGGCTGTTCTAAAACGGGCTGCCCGTGTAGGAGAAGAGGACAAAGGCGCTCAGAAGTCCTCAGGTGAGAGTGATACACTTTAAATGTCACTCATGAGAAGTAAACTACAAAGTCGTAACCATAATAACACACACCCACTGTTGTACTCACACCGATTGGATGTCTCATTGACTAACTTGAGTAACCCTTATTTATGGATAATTATAATGTGCAACTATTTTAAAACTGTATGAAGGCAAAAAGAGAGCTCAAGGAGTAAGGTTGGAGGTGGAATCAAAGCATGCTTTTAGACTGGAAAATCCTGTTACCCATGCAAATTATAGGCTGTATGCAAATGTACATTTATTAGTTACTACTCAGTTGATTAGATTTTGATGGTTTTATGCGTGTTTGTCTTATCAGATGCTGAATCTTCACAACTGAAGCCCGCTGAAGACGTCACTTCAGACCCCTGCAAATCTAGCGAGAGTTCAGACGCTACTCAGACGCTTGGAGACAAAGAGATGGATGAAGAGAGAATAATGGAACAGGAGGGAGGTGAAGCTGAAGCTGAGCCAGAAGAGGAGGGAAATCCACTCACAGGAGCCAAACAGCAAAATGCAACTGAAAACAGAGAAATCCCAGACGCTAGTGAAAAGTCAGTTGGTAAAAATGGTGTGCCAGCTGAAAATAACACCCGTTCATTCAAATGTAATGCCTGCTTGGAAAGTTTTCCCAGCAGAACTGCCTTGAGTGTTCATTACAACTCTGCATCCCACATTCAGAGAATGACAACAGGCTCTGGAAAACAAGGTGCAGAAAGTAATCCTCAAATTTCTTCAGTTCCAATTCTGTCTCGGCCATATATATCAAACAAACCCTACCAGTGTGCTGTGTGTCGAGTTTCCTACAATCATGCCATCACCCTTGAGAGCCATATGAAATCTGTCTTGCACCAGACCCGCAGCAGAAATGCTGGAATTGCTGCACATGCTGCAAACAGCGCAGTGGCTAATGCTAATTCGAGAGGTAGTACCACCAGTGCTCTCAACACTGTAGTTGCCACATCAGAAAGTGGAAGCAGTCAGTCAGCTACCTCTACCAACTCTGCTGCTCCTGGGACATTGATGGTGACTACTGCAAAAGAAGGAGAGCAGATTCCAAGTTCACAGGTGGCTCCCTCCCTCCTTACTTCCCCTGTGGCCTCAGCTCAGGCGGTCTCAGCCTTTCTCACCCTCCTCACTTCCAGTCCCAGCACCCTGTCACACTCCCTCCTCCCCTCCCTGTTTGCAGCTGGTGCTGCTCCTGGTGCCGCTGCACCTCAGCTTGTGCCTCAGCCTCAAATGGTCATGCCCTTGATCTTAAATGGGCTCCAAGCCCAAACTCAGCAGCACCAAGAGAACCAGCAAGGCCAGCTTCTTACCCAGTGTGTGCCATTCGTAGGTCTCAGCACAGCCCAGCAAGCCCTTCTAACCCAAAGACTTAACAGCTTACAGAACCAGTGGCCCTCTGCAGGAGTTCCAACAAACATACAGCCCTGTGGGGAAGAGCAAAAGCAGACTGTAAAGTGTGAGAGAGAACAAAAAAGTGAGGCTAGCAATGAGACAGTTGAAGAAAAGGTTTCTAATCAGATCAAAGATGAGCATAACTGGACTGCACAGAAACTTAAGGAAGACAACAGTAAAGACGTTGCACAGAGTTCTGATACAGAAAGCAAAGTGAAGGTTGAGAATAATGAAAACAATGGGAAGGCGCATGGAGATGGCACAACAGATGGAGACTGCCCAACAAATCAGTTGGACCTGGAAGGTGATAAAGCAGCTAGCCTGAATCTCTCCCCAGCGGGCACAGAAAAGAGCCTCCGCAATAACAACCTCTCCCCTTGTGCATCTGTGCCCAGCAATTCAAGCCTCAGTCCTGTAAATTTAAACCTTACCCTTAGTCCTGATTCTACTCCTCAAAAATCCCAATCAGGCACAAGCCCTTGTGGCTCTCTTGGCACCCCAAAATCCAGCTCAAGTACCAATGCCTTAACGAACAGCCAAAATCGTCTTCATTGTAATACAGTCGATTCCATTTATCCAGACCTTCCAGTGCTTTCAGAGTTCCAGTCAGAGGTTATGTGGGCCTTCTTTGAGTCACGTAGTGAGGCTGATGCTGCAAGTCCTCCCCATGAGGACTGTGAAGCTCTGGGCAGAGAGGTGGGACTTTCTGAAGAAGAGGTACGAAGGTGGCTGACCCAAGCCCGACATGCAAAACAAAGACAGAGGGCGACCGAGTTGGAACACCTAGCCAGTGTTACAAGGCATAGTCAGAGTTCTGATAATGACTATGATGATGAGGAAAGCTCACTGATAATAGCAGAAGGTGAGGATGATGCTGAAGCATTTAGTAATCAGGCAATAGATTTGTCTAGTACAAGAGGGAAACGCAAACATAGAGAGCTGGGAAGGGAGGGTCAGGGAGATTCCTGTCTCACATCTGACTCGGAAAATGAGGTCTACACCTCCGTCATTGTTTCGGATGAGGAAAGTCAGAATGGGTCTTTAAGAGATGATCCTGAAAGCCCTGCTAAAGACGAAGCACAGCGGGAGGTCCACAGCGATAAGGGTTCAGTTGGAGGAAAGGTATTGCGCTCCACAACTGTATTTTTGTCTGATGCGGAGGATGAATATGAAGATGAGGATGGTGGAGGTGGTCAGGGGGCCAAGAGAAAAAAACAAAAGGGAGAGTTTGAACATGAGGTGGAGGTGAAAAAGGAGAGACAAGACCCAGATGTGGACCTAGAGTTAGAGGCCCAAGGAGATCCTCCAAGCTCACAGTCCAATTCAGTGGACCCCTCTGAAATTCCAACTGGTGCTCTCCACTCGCTTCCCTTGTCATTCACTCCCTTTTCTACTCAGTTTCTTAGCCCATATGTTCTCTCCCTTACTCCTTCATTGGTTGGGGATGGGAACAAAACCCCTTTTTTTCCCAACCCACCAACCATCACACGCTTCTCCAGCTCTCTTCTCTCGCAGTCTCTCTTCTCACAAAATCAAACTTCTCGCTACCTGTCCAATGGTGACGACTGTGAGTCAGCTCTTGATCTCAGCATGGGCAAAAACAGCTCAAAATCTGCTTTGTCCTCATCATCTCTAGCTGATAAAATTGCAGCACAGAAGGGACAGTTGCTGGACGGACTTGGCCTGAGACCCACATCCAAAGGTCTGGTAGTTGTCCAGGTTAAGCCTGAATCTGTTACTGTGCCCTCTTCTAACAATATTACGAACATGGTCAACTGCAGTAATCTGACAAAATCGAGCATTTACATGAGGCCAGGAGAGAAACTCAATGCCACTCTATTAGAAAGGGAGCAAGAGAAGGAGAGGGAAAAAGAGAGGGAACAGGAGCAGAGGAAGTCTAAAGGAAAAAGGTACCGCGATATGAGACGTTCAAGGACCATCATTCAAGCAGAACAGCTCGATATTCTGTATGGCTGCTATTTCAAAGACCCAAATCCTGGGAAACATGAGTTTGAACAGATTTCAGAGTGGGTCCACCTTCCAAAGAAGGTTGTTCAGATATGGTTCCAGAACATGAGGGCGAGGGAAAGAAAAGGTGAGGTCCGATTCATTGGTGACGGGACCTTGGCAGCAGTTGGCAAACCTCTCATCAAATTTACTTGGCCTCTTTCCAAACCCATATTCTCTAACAAGCCTGCTACAAATAATACAGGGGGAATTACAACTAGTCCAATTGTTCGCACCCTCATCAAGACCGAGAGGGAGCCTGTAAATGAGCTGGCCAAACCAGCCCCAGTTGTGATGAAAAAAATATCCCCTGTTCCTATAAAACCCAAGGAGATAGTTTCTTCCACTGCAGTATCTCCTGTGAGCAGCAGTGCTTCTGCAGTGCCAAAGACCACGCTTGAAACCAGCAGCAACATCACTATGGTTAAAGTTGCACCCAAAGCAAATAACCCTGTCCTCTTGGCGCCACCCAAGGATTTAATTCCAATTGCTCCACGACCAGCCCACAAACGAAAGCTAGAAGACGAGAGCGAGGAAGAAAAGACTGATGAAGAGCGAGACAATGAAAGTGAAATTGGTCCAGGACCAGGAACCACTAACCGCATGGTCCCCAAGCTGCCCACAACTCCCATCAACAACAGGCCTTCAGCCACCACAGTGGTGCCACAAAAACAGAATGGGTTGAACTATTGGACCCCCAAAGTCCCCATTAAGATCAATACTCTATCAAGAGAACAACTGGCTCTTCCTACACACACAGCTCCTCGTACTATCCCACCTCCTCCCACCCCCAGCATTGCACCAGTCAGCCCTAACACCCCTAGTTCTGCCAAAGTGGCCAGCCCCTCCACCCCATGTGTAGCTAAATCGAGCCCAACAGAAAGCAGTTTTCCGCCCCACTCATCCAGCCGTAGGCCACGCACTCACTTGTCATGCCTACAGCTGTCCATTCTACAGTCGTGTTACGAGACCTGTGCCCACCCCAATGCTATGGAGTGCGAGGCAATTGGCAATGAGCTCAACCTACCACTCAAGGTGGTGCAGATTTGGTTCCAAAACACAAGAGCCAAGGAGAAGCGCTGGCGGCTGCAGCAGGAGAAAATGGTAAGCTGAAAACTGGGCAAGTCTTTTTCTGAGAATGACTTAAGTTATGCAGTAAATAAGTTATAAAATACACTCCAGTGTTGGTCATGTGAAGGATAAAACTGTCCCCGATCTCCCGAAATATTAAATTGTTTCAATTATACAGTTTAGTGATGTTCACAAAAATACAATTTACTCTTTAAATTTGCACATTGAATACAGTGAGAAGGAACAGATGTGTGCTCTTAAAAATTAATGTGTTGAATAATATTTTTTGCGTAAATCTGCTATGCTGTATTAGAGGAGGTGTAAAAGTATTAATTTGAATCATATACAGCTTGGAAAATCAGTTGAGATGTAAGTGGATAAAGTAAAGCAATATGTGAGTAATCCTACTTCATATGTGACATTTAAAAGCCCCAAATTCCAGTGGTTACCATTCAGCAGCTTGCACTACCTTAATACACTCTAAGAAAACGTGTAACTATAGATAAAACAAAATTTTATGTAGTTTTAAAGTTGCAAGTTGGCCATTCCTTGTTTTTGGGATTAGCATTATATGTTTTAAGGTTGCTGATTGGGTTTAGCAATATTACTTAAACTGCACCCCTAGCAATTATCCAGACAGCTTAAATATTGTCCTGTTCAGTTTAAAACTTTTCTGTTTGTGTCTCCAAATTCCAATGTTGGACTCTCAGTCTCCTCTGTCAGGTGGGAAGGTGGACATGAGCTCAGGAAGCTACCTGCAGTACAGCGCTCTCAAGGCCAATCGTCCCATCCTGCCCAAGCCTGTTCAGCTAACAGTTACCGAACCTCCAGCTTCCCCAGTGCCCGGCCAGCCAGTGCCGAAGGAGACCCTGACAGGGCGCTGCGATGCTTGCAACGTCTCCTTTGAATCCCGGGCTGCAGCAAGGGCCCACGTCTTCTCACCACGTCATCTGGCAACCCTGAGAACCACTAACTTTGGCCAGCCAACAGCTCTCGTCAACAAGAGCGGAACCGGCAACAGCGGACCTGGAAGTGCTGCTCTTTCCACTACTGTAACCAGCTCTGGCGGTGGATCGGAAGGGGAGATAGTTATCGAGTTGCCTCTAGCAATGGCCACCAGCAACAGTTAAAGACTCAGATCAGGATTGGTCTGCACACTGACTATTGTTGGACCCATTTGGGCTCCTCAGATTTTAATAAACAAATTTGAGCACTAATCCTCAAAAGCTAATAATCTTTAGTTTTTGATGTCTGCTCCTCCTGCACCCGCTATCCTTTGCTCAATCTTCACTGACTTGATATCCGTTATCTATACAGCTCACCTGGTATCAAATACAACAGCAGACTCTTTCCATGCTGCTTGTCACTTAAACAGTTGCTGTCTGATAAGTGATTAAAACCCTCTCAAGTTTCCCTTAATCATCATTTTATCCATACATTTTTGGTCCTAACCCTGTGGTTATGTATTACCTTACTTCTATGACCTTCCTATAATTTGTAAAGGCACTCAGCTTGCCATGCTTGAGCTGTTGTACCCTAAAAACTGATGCAAGTGTTTCCTTTTTTTTTTTTTTTTTTGCTGTGGCCATTG
>VUQK01004474.1:1954-17965 GCA_015106715.1 Bujurquina vittata | reverse complement strand
ACGGGCTGCTCTCTCCTGAGATTCACACTTTCTGCAGAACCAAGGACCAGTGGGCACCTGCACAATGCCATAGCAGGCTGAGATAAAGAAGGAAATCTTGTCAGTCACAGTAACCACATCACAGGCAGTCTTACAAAAACATTTTCATAATGAAAACAAATCTGACAGCACCTGATAACATCTTTACAAATATTACATCATCACCACTCACAATCATTTCTCACATGTCCCAAAACTGAGACTTGCTACTAAACTGGTTTGGATGCAGGAGAACAGGGTTTTCATCTAACAGACTGCTGAACACACTGCTTTTATGGATGCTATTTTTATACCACTGCACTGACACTGTTTCCTTGTCCTACTAAATATTTAGGACAATAGTAAAATCACTAGAAAACCACTGTTGTTGTCAATATATATTGGCATCATACAAACATATCATACGTGAAGTTTCATTGAAAACAACCCACTGCCTTTACTTGGCCTCCCAAACACATTTCTATTAAAATGTGGAGGAAATGTCAGCAATATAAATAGCTAAATTTCAGGCTATTTTTTATTTAAAATTGCTATATGGATGCTGCATTAACAGGGTCATGGGTAGTACTCAACTAGGTTTTTTAATCCTTTATAATTCCATCCTGCAAGTGCAAAAACCCTGATTTACATGATTTGATGGACTGTCACTCAATGGACAGCCTTACTTCTTGTCAATTTAAATTGTAACCTGTTTTCACATATTAAGGGACTAAAACTTAAAGTTGTACAGGTACAAGCACAAGGCAGTGCTACCCTAAATGCAGTTGCACTACCTTAAATAGCCTACCTCTACACATTTTGAGATTATCTCTGATCTGACCAGAGCCCATAATCTGCTGGAGTAAACAGCTATAATCCAGATTTAAAAGAACAATACATCCAAAGGTTACTGAGTTCAAATGAAGACACAGGTGACCAGACTTACAGACGAAATATCAAGTACCAGTTGGCGAAGACATTCCACACACACTACCTGACTCACTTTGAATTATTACGGAAGGGTGATACAATAACTTGCAATTTTATTCACTAAAAAGCTATAACAGCTAACACTAACACTGTTGTTAGTATTTCTTGAAAATTCAGAGGTTGCACCTAGGGGTTGTGCTGAATAGACTTCAAAAGATCTGGATGCATACTACATCCAATATTTTCTGTACATTATCACTGAAATCCACCATGTTAATGTATTCCAAAAAAATGCCCTGTTTTGTCGAATTATTCAATCAAAACACTTGGCAATCAGATGGTAAGCCATACAACAGCTCACACAGTTGTTGAATGTCATACTTGTTATGTGTCTTTCTCAAGATTGCTAACTGGGCTGCAAGGCAGCTCACGCACAGTAGTGTAGGAATATAGTAGCAATCATACTATGTTGTTGGAATTGATGAGAGTGAAGACACAAAGTTCACTAAAGTAAACCATGTGGAGGAAATTGCAAAAATGTTGTAGCAAGAAACCCAATGAGACACTTAAAAACACCTTTACCCACAAAGGAAAAGTGGGTAAAGCTGAAGCTATCCAGAGCTCAGAGTTCAGAGCCAGCCACAAACCAGCAGCCTCCGTATCAGCAAAGGCGTTATGAGGAAAATTACGAAGATGAGCAAAGAAAATAATTGATGTCCTGTTATCTGGTGAATTTATAAACATACTGTAAAATGATTTAAGTACCAGACACTTGTTTTGTTATATAAATGTGTTGCACCTGCTTTTGTTTGGGAAGGTAAAATATGTCTGGTAAAGGTGTGTGACAGCAACTCATTTATAATAATTATTTGTATGTCTTTAGTAAAGTGAGAGAAGATCCTGTAACTTTCTTGAATTTGGGGTAAATTTTCCAGTTTAATGAGCTCTTTATTATGAAAATTTTGCATTGAGGAAAAGATTATTTTTGTTTGTAGTTGCTGTCAGTTATAGTTCTTAGAAAGAAAACTGGAGCAGGCAAAAATCAGTATTGGCAGGTCACAAAAAAATTCAATTGATGGATTTCTAGTATACTGAATGTTTCTAGTTAACTGTATGCGATATTCTCATAATCTAACCTGAAGGTGTTTTAACTGTGGTTTAAGATCACATCTAAAAAAGGTATGGATTAAATCAGAGCGCTGTCTGACTCAAAGACCTGAATATTCTTAATGAATACCACAGAGATTTTATCAACTAATATTTCAGGGACAAAGAAAGAAATTTCTTTTAAAGCTTCAAATATCTGTTTTCTTTGAAAGAGAAAAAGTATCATGCTTAAGAAAACTCTACTTTCTACAGATGCATGATAACTGTTATAAAATAAACCCAAATATTCAACCCATAGGTATTTACAACTACAGCATTTACCTCAAATTTAAACTAAGAGAGACAAATACAAAAGAAAGTGTTAACATCTGGCCTTAACTGAGTGCTGTAAAGTATTTGACACTTTAGCCGTTTCCAGTTTACTTACAATCACGCTACTGCCAGACAGGCCTACTAAGCAGTCTAAACACTGCCACAAACTGTTAAAAACAAAACAGTGCTACAAGTGCAAACTGTGTACAAGTGTACACTGCCGTGCACTGACATTTCAAATTGTGTCCCACTGTGTTTGCCAAACGGACACATGGCCAGCTCTTTCGTATGTAAACATTGGACGTCGTACGTGAGTCATCTCGAGTGAGCACAGAGTGCAGATATCACCCGTTTCGCTTCTTCAACTGCCTCTCAAAAACCTTCCTACATCAAAGCAAGGCTTTTTCATTAGTATTTATTAACTCTGCAGAGTATATTCACGTTTTAAACTCCTGGTTTCGAGCTGCCCTCTGACGTTCACACCAGTGTCAAGAAGAGAGTAACCCCTCTTCCCTGAACACGTGACAGGACCTTAGGAGAGGAGGAGGAAAAAAACAGCACGCCTCGCAGCTAGAAATGTGCGCATAAAGCTGCTGTCAGCCATCATCAGCAGAAGAGTATACAGGCCGCGTTAGCTGCCAAGCCAAATCAGCGGAGTAGCCAGCAACATGCGTTGAGCCTGACCTCAGCTTGGCCTTGGTGAGGGCAGGAGGAGGAGCAGGCTCCATAACCTTGCAACAAGACAACGATAACTAGCCTGGAAGCTAACTGCTAACTCCTAGCACAAGCAGCGCAGCTTACCTTGATGCACGGCGACGTTGCAGCCGTGTCCGTCGCAGTACACCAGCGGGTTTTCTGCCCAGCCTCGCTCGTCTGAACACACACAGCACCCTCCAATCATTTCCTTCATGTTACTCGTCAAGAACTCGTCGTCCACCGCCAGACAACGCTCGCCGGACACCATCTACGGAGAAAGCGAACATGCGGAGGGATACATAAAGACGGACCGAAACCTTCGTCGAGACGCCTTCCCGCTCCCCTGCAACGCCACTTTAGGTTCCGCTGGGCCGAAATGTCATGTTTTAAACGTGTTTACGTCTCCTTTTGACGCCGTATTTTCTTTCACCAAAACATCCCCGTCACGGCGCGACGGTGAGAAGAGGGGGAACTTCATAGAGAACGGGAAGTGCGTAATGACGCATGGCGCGTGTACCTCCTGACAGGAAGTAAAAAGAGGAATGCGATTGGATCGCCGACAGCAAACAGACCATTTTGGTTCCACATGCTTTGAAAGTTTGAAGCCGAAAGAAAATCGAGATGGTCCGGTCCCTGCTGCACAGGGTTTACTGCTGAACCTCACACAAAGGCTTTAGATGAAGGGCTTAATGTGCCCTGTGCAAAACAGCTGGTTAATCTGTAATGACCCATTATTTAGCCAGTTCTTATTATTGTACACACACTATATTATGTCATTTTTAACCAAAGTTTTTTTTTTTTAAAATCTCTGCTTCAAACTTATTTACTGAGTGAATTCTCTGCTCTTCTCCCCTTTTCTCAATTTTATGAGTGTTTTTCACTCCCCTTTGCAGACACCGGTGAGCATTGTGAGCTGACTGCTGCACACTAATCACCACTGATTTATTAATCAAGAAGCAAACTGACAGAATAATCAGTAACAAAATCCTTTATTTTCTTGCAGCCAAGAATAATGGTCCCTCAGACTGTCAGAGAGGAGCTTTCTCTGAGATAGAAAATTGCAGTGTCTGCTCTAAACGACTGTTGGTGACCTCAAAGTATAGCACTCAGAGCTTTTATATCATTTAAGGTATTCTGTAATTATGACCAGGCTGTCCACACACTGTACATCTGTCAAGTGGATGCAGCCCTGGATAAATGCTGAATGTTTACACCTACAGAAACCCTTTTCAATTCAGAGGGTTTTAGCAGACTATACAAACACACGCACACACAAACACACACAGTAAGATGGGTTTTATCCAGTCCTATAATAAACCATCACCTTCACATCGGTTCACTTTACTACTATTTTATAAGAAGATTGTGCATATATCTGTACTCATTCAGTAAGCTTAAAACAGACTTTTTATGAGTTAATGAAGTTTTATATGCTCTTATGTTTGTACAGATTCACAAATGCATCTTTATAGTCTGGCTCATGAGGGTTTTATTACATTCTGTTAAACCTTTTCAAAATTTTTACAGCTTAAATGAATATAAAAGAACTGGATTTTCCTATTACTGCTGTGTTTATTTTTAATTTTATCCCACCTTTGGTTTGCAATAATCACTTTAGGTTGGAATGGTATTTTCAACTAACTGAATTATGCTACACCTCCTGTATTTTACTATGATTACAAATAGAAGACCTTAAAGGTATAGCTCTTTTACTATAGAGTGGATAAACCAAAGGCAGGAATCAGGATTCCCTTTAGGAATACATTTTCCTTGGAAAGGTATGGGCTTTGAGATGCCTATATCAAGCTGCATATATCGCCTTGTCAATATACAGTTTTGTTTTGACAGCTCCTCATGCTGTTGCCAAGGATGCTCCAGAACACACATGCTATTCCAAGCACTCAGCTGCTGCTTGCATCACCGATTCCTCTGAGTGAGCTCCCGCTCTCGGTTTCCAGAGAAACGTAATGACTTGCCAATAATGCGCAAGAGCACACGAGCGTTCTCCGTGTAATATAGTGAGCGAGAGGTCCCTGGGAGTGCCTGCCCATTGTTTGCTTTAATTTCAAATTGCTCAAATGCTCCAGTCGACACTGGGCACTGCACTAAAAGGGGGTGAGGGGCTAGGGAAAAGGAGGAAAAAAAAAACGTGAATTGTGTGTGGCAGGGGAAAACCTATTAGAGCTGGAGAGAACAAAGGGAGGCGAAGGAGGGGGCAGCGGTTGTGGAGGGGCCCATATAGCAACTGCAATAGTGAAAATGGAAAATATTGCATTTACTTATTTATTTATTTTACAACTTGCATTTGATTAAGTCAAAGCTCGATTCACGCCCGGTGTTCCTCAAGTTGCAGGAGAAGAGCCGCCTCTGAGAGAGAAAATTGCAGTGACACAGTCTGCTCCCAGTAACTATAGGTGACCTCAGAGTGCTGCACTCATATAATTTAAGGTACTCTGTGATTAGAGCCAAGCTGTCCCATAGGATAAAACCTGTCAGCGCTTTATAGTTTATCATGTTTGTATTGCGATGATGATCTATGCTGAGGAAAAATTGGTCCAACTTCTTTTGCCAACCAAAAAGTTGTGTATTGTCAGAGACAAGGTTTGACACACTTTACAGTTCAAATGTATCCCATTAACCAGTTTGTGTGATGGGCTCTCGACTCATTTAGTGTATTCTGCACACTGGGTAGCTGAATTCACTGACTGATATAGCAGATGATGTAATCTACAGTATCACATGTTGTATTTGGGCAAGAGAGCTGAAAAAAAGCTTTAAACAACTTTTAAACCAACAATAAAATATAGACCCAGATATGGAAACATAAAACTGTTTCACTGTTTTGTCCCTTGATTGTGGAGCGTTAACGTCGACATAGTTGACTTCACACTGATTTCAAAGTCAGAGAAGCTCTACTTTTGAGTTCTGGATGTGTTTGTATGATAGCTGCTGATGTTTTGGCGTCTCCTTGTTCAGAATGAGAAACATGCAGGAATGACAACACAGAGAAAGCCATAGGAAAAGCAGCCCCCACACCCAAGGACCCATAGACGGGTCTGTAATAGCTTTGTGTAAATGCATTGTATAGCTGCACAAATGTTGGATCTACTTCCCAGCCTTCCTGGCATTTATTAGTTACTGTTGTCCTGGTGATTGCACGCGTAACTCCATCTTTTCAAACACCAAAGTTAATTGTCAGAAAAAGAAACAAAAAGACTGAGAGAGACCCGTGAGCAAAGAAACAGGAAGATGGTAATGAATTCTGAATTCGTTCCTAAATATTGAAGAGGGTGTGTGTGTGCGTGTGTGTGTGTGTAGCACGCCGGCAGGAATGTTTTCACAGACTGAGCTCATAAGCTTCAACAAATGACTACCAATAGGACTTTTATTTTGAAACAATTGCGTTCTCAAACAGATGCCATATGCATGTTTTCGAGTCCTTCCATCCCGAGCAGTTTATGATAAGAAACGCGGGTTGTTGGACATGCACGTTTAGCCCCATTATTATTATTATTATTATTATTATTATTATTATTATTATTATTACATTTTATTTTTGTTGTTGTTGGTGCTGCTACTGCTGAGGCCAAGTTAAGCTGTATCAATGGACACAGTGTTTTCAAGACAAAGCAGTGATTTAGCAGCACATGCACCGTGTGCTCTTTAGCCCCTCAAACGCGCGCTGGATTCGAGCATCCTTGAATTCATAGATTGTGCGCAATCAGCTATCAGTCATACTATCATTACAAAAAGCTTTAGTTAATGTTATTCACCCGTAGTGGCCTAATAAATGCATCATTAAATTTAAGTGAGCCTGATAGTCATTTAGGAAGTAATTATGGGCCATATAGCAATTTTATAGATATCTTGAACGTTATTGTGTACGACAGTCCGCATGTCTTTCTCGGGGTTAGGGCAGGGCTGTGACATGTACCTTACCATCTGCATCTTTTTCCAGATTACATCTTTTTTGTTTGTTTGTTTGTTGTTGGGTTTTTTTTGGGGGGGGGGCACCTTATTAGGTACTGGGTTGCTGCTGAGTTAAGATATTCGACGGGGGGGAAGCGTGAAATATCGAAAACACCAAAATAATCTGAACACTCACATGCACCCGACGCCACCCCCCACGCCACCCATCCATTTTTCCTGCGTGCACCACGCATTCAGAGCCATCGGTGTGTACCCGCGGTCTCCTCTGTCTTGTGCAAGTAGCACAGGGGCCCAGGAAAAAAATACAAACAGTTCCAACACGGCGGGGTGAAAGGTGAAGAGAGCCCTCCCCCCACCACTGTCCGCACATACTTCAGGCTCGGATTGCATGTAAAATCACATTCTTTCTCAGTGGTGGTGGGGGGGTGGAGAGGAATTCATTGTTTTGGCATGGGGCAGTGGGTTTGTGTCATAAAAAGTCTATGCGTTTACAAGTGCCTGCGCCTCCTTGACCAAGTGTCTCCATAAAACTCAATGCAAAGCAAATGAGATGGAGCTGCAGGAGCGGCACGTTTGGTTTGATGAGTGCTTAAAAAACGAAGAAAAAAGAGCTGAAAACTTATCTTTTTTTCACCCTTTTTATGGTGTTAGCTTTAGAATAAAATACTTAATGAACAAGCTGCGCAAAGCCGCCCAAGAAAATACTGGATTACATCAAGTGTGTAGACTTTTTTTTAATCATTAATTCTTTTAAATTGAAATCATACAAATAATTAAAGGTTCATATCAGTCGGGTCAAATGTCTTACTTACTTACTACCTATATGTATTTATTGATCATATCTGCATAAGTGAGTAGAGTCATTGCCATGATTGGCCCCGTAGAGCTTGAGACGTCCACGGTGAAGCAGTAAAAAATATAAATGATCATCGCTTAAAAATTGTTAAAAATTGGCAGCACCTAGGAATAGCCACAAAGCGTAAGAGACGCCGTAAAATTAAAAGTGACTTTTTAAAATAAATATTTCACTTTTTAAAAAATCTTCATTTTAAATTTGCATTGCAATGTCATGCCAAGATGCCCTAAATATATAACACAGTTTATAGAAACCTGTTATAACTCGCCACAAACACCACACTTATTATGGCAACACTGGGCGTGAGCCTCAAATGTGTGATTTAATCTTCCCAAGCATTCCCTCGCTTCACCCGCACTCAGAGGGCTGTTACAAAGAAACCTTCACCGTACTTGAGAACTCTCCCCCGGCCGCTCGGTTTTGCTTCCTCCCGGTGGTCCCCCGGCCGACATCCAGGCGCAGCGGAGGGGGGAATAAGTGCCCTGTGCATCTGTGCATGACAAGAGTCGAATATGCATATACACACGGTAATTATTTCTAATAATTATTTTAATGCTATCTTGTTGTTTTAACATGTTTTAGATGCCCCCAAACTGACACTTTCAAATAAGCATGGAGTCCGCATTAGGAAATGATGACACGAGAAAGAGAAAATTCACCGGCAGAGGGGTTCATAAATTTACCTGACGCTTGACAGATGGTGAAAAAGTGCACAGTATACATAATTTATTGATGCTTTTTTTTTGTTTGTTTGTTTATGTAGGTAAAGGGGTATATATAAGGTTACATTTAATAATAATAATGTAATAACAGATGCTAATACATTTAATAATAAATTTTACATTGTGTGTGTGTGTGTGTGTGTGTGTGTGTGTGTGTGTGTGTGTGTGTGTGTGTGTGTGTGTGTGTTCCTCATTTTTCCATTACCTCATAAACGTGTTTGTGACAGAACCAAAACTCTTGACAAAAAGTGCGTAAAAATCCTTTTGGTTGCTTCCTAACAAACTAACAAACCATTCGCTTTCTATTTGCGTAGCTGCAGGACGGGTTTACGTTACAGAGAAGTTCCATTCAGGGAAAAGCAAAAGATACATTAATTAAATTAAATTTAATTAAAATAAAAACCTTGCACAAGTTGCAATGGCTTACGTTTTACGTGTGAACCATGGCAATAGGGAAAAAAGTGTATTGTGCCAAATAAAAGGAAACCCAGGCAGGCGTGCAGTGGTCAGACTGTGGGATGAAACAAGCCTCGACTGTCGTTCCTCCCTGCACCTCTCAAGCCGGCCACGGTGCACAGTGGATCAGGGATCTGAGCTCTTCCCCGGGGTATCCGGTCCACAAACCCTCCTCCCACATCACCCCTGCATCCGTGAAACTCCGCATGTTGCATGTATTAATGCTGTCACAGAGAATCAGCACACGAGAGCGAATTTTGCTACCAGAAGATGCCAACGTGCAGGTCCCGTATGTTGCATTCAAAGCAGCGAGGGTGCAGGTCAGATGACCCCGGGGTGCAGTGGAGCTGGACTGGGACCGGGGCCTCCAATAAGACACGTATTCAGTTATTGTTGCACAGAAGCGCGCGCACACACACACACACACGCACGCACACACACACACACACACACATGTCTGTGAAACTAAAACATAGTTCGCTTCACAACTGAAAAGTGTGTTTTTTCCACTCCAGAAGATATTACATTTTTGATGACCTCTATGGCTGTATTTCGCACAGTCAGTGTGATGCAAGCTATTAAATTAGAAAGAAGCAAACATAGTCTTTTAATATGCACGATCTTGTTTGCAAGTCCAGCAGCACCGCGTTGGTGGTTACGCACTGCAATCCCAATGTTGCGTGCATGTTGTGGATCTGACGTTCTTAATCATTCAGATATTTAAGGAGCTATAATAACAACGCCTACATATTTGACACGCTGTTTGATGTAACACAGTGGTAACATCGATGCTATTCAGCATACAGTGACAAGCCAATAAATAAGCAAATTGGCTTAAGGTTTATGAAGATGAGCATGCCCAGTGCTGAGTGTGTCCCCATTGCGCAGCAGCAGCAGGAGCAGGAGTGCCGCCTGTGAGGAACCGGTCACAAGGGATTCACGTGTTTTATAGATAACAAAGATGGAATATAACCCAGGGAGTATTGGAAAGAATATATCGCTCAGGGGTGAATATAATAGGGAGTCCATTCAGCCTTACGGTGGCCTATTGCTATTTCAAACAATTAGCCTGTACCACACGATTATGTGGAAACCTTTGTGGGTGGGGGCTTCAGGTTCTCGGCTTCCTACATCTGTAGTCGTGTGTGTGGAAAAAGGTGTGCCGGTCTCAGATCCTCGCTTTTCGGGTGTAGTTCTGCGCGTGCGTGTGCGCTCATTCTAATCAACGCTTACGTGCCTGTTCTGTCCCAGTGTGTGCACGTATTTGTGTTTTTGACGTGCACGTCCAATAAGGACGTGCGCAAATACAAAGATGTGCACGTTATGCAATAATATTGCACACTTTTTGCAAAGAAATATCTAAAAATAAAATAGTCTTTAAGGTGTTTGTTTTATATTTAATAATCGCACAACAGTCGGGGAGCACCTCCTCCCCCTCTGATAAGCTACTTGTTGATAGAAACAGAATCAAAGCACACATTACTGACGCAACAGTCTAATATTTGTACAATGTGTAGAATGCTATAATTCCTCATTGCTCCAATGGGGGGGCATTTTAACAGGAAGTCTTGATCAGGTATTTGAAGCATTATCATTAGTTATTATCAAGCATGCGTATTTATTCAGAAAGTCGTGTTGGAAAAGCAGCCACTTTTATTACGCTCAGTAATCACGGTGCGCGTTTTAATACGGTACAATTTAACGGGAATTTGCTGCTTTTGCGTAACTAAAATCACGTGCGCACAGCTTAAACGTTTTGAAATGTTTCTAAAAAACTGGGAACATTGGTTCGTTTATTACGGTATCCTAGACAAATGAACGCTGGCCTATAGTCCCAGCTGATAAGTAGGTCACTCTATGGTAGGCCTACCACCAAAAATTAGGAGAAACGACTCGAGTACACCAAAGCAGTTACGTTAGATTTATTTTTGTCAGAGAAGCAGCATAGACGTGGAAAAGCAGTTGGACAAGTGTATTTAAAAAAAAAAAGAAAACGTCTTTAAGCAGCGCGGCAGTAACGCATATCAGCCTGACTAAAATAGTATGTGCCATGTGGAGTCATTTTACCAACATGCAATCGATTGCACACTGCAGGACAACCGCCGCATGCATTTTGATGTGGACCGAAAGGGAATAGCATGACACAATCCTATCGTGAAATTTTGCCGGTTCTGACTACTTACTCTGGGTATACACAAAGTCCGCACTGGGCTGTATTTTCTGGAGCTCTTTATTTAGCTATTGAGGAGGGGAAAAATGTCATAACAGCATTATTTACTCAAACGGCGGAGGCTGTGGGCACAGTTGTAAACTATTGTAATGGTAGGGTGCTTGAGGGGGGTGGGGATGGAATATCCATTTTTATTGCATCACCTGTCAGCCGCGTCCAATGGGCGTCGACTCCAGGGGCATTAATTGATGAAGGTGTCTCCAGACTGGCCCACCTCCCTTCTCGCTCTGTCATTTTATTTGTGGCTCAACCAGCAGCCAGAATAGCAGCTGCATTTTAGCTCTTTCTGTTTCTCTCTGTATCTGATTCTCTCTCTCTCTCTCTCTCCCTCTCTGTCGCTCTCTCTCTCTCTCTCCTCGCTATTTTATCCCTCTGGCTGAGGCAGTGGTGTACACCTACCCCTCGTCCTGCTGCCGACCAGAGGGGAGTGGAGCCGGCAGAGGCAGGTAGCAGCCCCGGCTTGGTGGACGCATCCGTCGCATTCCTCCACCATGCCGGACCGGGGCAAGAGGCGAGGAGTGGATGCTGTCGGCTCATTCAACCTATTAGACAGGGCCAGCTCCATTTAACTCCGCATGTCAAAGTTTGCATTTTCATGACGCAGCAGCAGCAGTGTGGCTGGATTATAGGTGTGAGCAGGATGCCTTGAGCTCGCTACCCTATGCCATTCACTGGTAAATCCACAATTTACTGAGGCTGACTACATGGAGTAATAGATTACAGTGGATACATAAATCATGGGAGACCTGGAGTGTGGCTTTGAGGAAATGCAAGGAGTGAGACTGGGATACCTGCTCATCAAAGGCAAGCAAATGTTTGCTTTGTCTCAGGTCTTCACCGACCTGCTGAAGAACATCCCTCGGACCACGGTGCACAAGCGCATGGACTACCTGAAAGTGAAGAAGCACCACTGCGACTTGGAGGAGCTGCGGAAGCTCAAAGCAATAAACTCTATAGCTTTCCATGCCGCTAAATGCACTCTCATTTCACGGGAGGACGTGGAGGCTCTGTATTTCTCCTGCAAGACGGAGCGGGTGTTGAAGTCCAACAAAAGGAAAGCGAAAGCGGTGTGTTCCCCCGAGGATGAGGATGCGTCCTCGGGGCTCCTTCGTGCAGATGCCGAACTGTGGAGGGAAAAAGTTTGGTTTAGTTTGCACGGTGTCCCGGACACGCTCACACTCCACAGCAAAACGGGCAGGAAGCGAGAGCTGACTCCTTGCCTTACCGACTCCAAACTACCTCAATTTTATCACAAAACGCACGGACGGGATTACCGTTCGGTGACCAAGTCCAGTCACAAACACTTTAAAAACTATGAAACAGCTAAAATAACAGGGAACCGCGTTACTTTGAGCCAAAGGCACACGTTTTTCCGGAGCGCGGTGAGCCGGCAGCCGGTGGTGCTTCAGTCCGCCATAGCTGCGCAGTCCAGGCTCTCTCGCTCAGCCGGCGACCTACTTCACAAAAGGAAGAGGAGGCGCGAGGGGGGCGGCGGCAGGGACAGCGCGAGGCACTCGTGGAGCAGAAGCAGGCACGCGCACCACCACGTACCACCGGTGCTGCTCGTGCAACCCAAATCGTCTGGAAGTCACGGGACTTCTTTTGGTGCTTTCCACCTCAGTCCGGATTTTTATCTTGACCCCCGACCTCACCATCATCACCACCACCAGCATCACCATCATCATCACCACCACCACCACGAGCCAACTTTCCCGGAGAGTTACAGCAGCGACACCGAATCCAGCACCTACTCGGAACGGGCTTACCCCGACTGGGACTTCGGCTCTGGGTTCTCTACCAGCAGCAACTCCGCCAGCTCGGACGAGGAAGAAGATGGCGAGGAAGAAGATGACACGCAGTCGGAGAGTTCAGAGGTCAGCTCAGAGGAGGAGGAGAGCTCCTCTCAGTCCGATTCCAGCTCAGTTTCGAGCCGTGTTTCGGTCCAGAGCATCCGGTTCAGACGCGCGCGAGTGGGCTCTCTTGCCAAAAGTCTCAACAGTGGTAAAGCACCTTTGGTCCTACAGCCCACGTTTCACTACAACAACCCGGTGCAGCAAGAAAAAGAACACAAGACACTCGCCCATGTTGCTACTTCACTAACACGGGACAAAAGGCAGGAGAAACTTCAGAAATGTGAATTCTTATGCAGTGAGACTGGCGTGGATTTGGGACCGTCCCCAAACTTTAACTCAGCTGCTGTGGGGGAGAGTTTTTTTAATGAGTCCAAAAGGGAAAAGGCGCGTGAATCGGATCCGAACCAGGCTGACCCTGTGGAGGAGTTAATCACATGTTCACCGGGACCCAACCGGAACAAGGCCTCTCACGCTTTACGCAGGACACCGGGGCATCCCACCAAATGCCCCCCGGGACTGAGCGCACAGTGTGACCACAACAAAGAGACCAAGCCCCAGAAATGTGTCGACAGAAGGGATGCGAAAGTCATCACCAGCCCGAGTCTGCCCACTCCACTGAAAAAAATCAAAACCGAGTCGGAGGAGCCCTCTGTGACTGCCACCCCCTCTCCGGACAGCGGAAGGACAGCCAGAACGCCGCCGTTCAACTTCTACAATGTGAAAGTTAAAGTGGAGGAGAGCGGCGATGAATATGAATACCACAGCCAGGCCACTGTAACCAAATGTAAAGGAGATAAAGCAGAGAGCGGCAATGGCCACTTTCCCAGCGGAGCCATAAAACAAGGAGATTTTTCCAACAGCGGGATTAAAGCCACAGAGAAGAGCCCCGATGTGGCCCCCAGGTCCCCCTGTGGTCCTCAGGAATGCAGGAGTAGTCAGGACACCCCATGTATCGAGGAGGGGGAACACAGGAACAAAAACTGCAGGGCTCCGGTGCAGGGGAATAAGAAACACCGAGTTTCCAGGACGCAAACAAAACAAAACGTATCTCGGGTTCACAAGGCTGCCTCTTCTTCTTGTTCTCGTCCCGTGGGGTGCGAGGAGGCATCCACGGAGGATTTACCGAGCAGACGTAAACGCAGCAACGTGAACACTGTAGCATCGCCTGCAAAAATGCCTTTCAGCCTAATGGCAAATTTCCCATCCCCGCCGTCGCTGATTGTTGGCAGCGACGGGGATTTGTGCCCTGCTTACTCCCTGAACTCGCTGAGGGGCCGCGGGCCTCCCCCTCCGTCCCACCCCGTGTGGAGGTGGCAGCCAGGCGGCCAGATTCTCCCTCCCCCACACGTTCAGAGAACTAGGAAATAGACGGCTGAGCTGTTTTTTCAAAGCAAAAAACAAAAAAACAAAAGCCCTCACCATTTTCAACTCAAGCGTAGCCCGAGTCTTAACCTGAGCACACCAAATTGCTCGCAACTTTATCGGCGTTGTTTCTTTTTCTCGTCGCCCCCCCCCCTTTCTGAGAATGGATTTACATTCCGCTTTGTTTTTAAGTTTGATCGAGGAAAACCCACACGATTCCCCTCTGAAAACGCCCACAGGACTGTGAGACACCTCTCTTGGAAATAAGATTTTTTTAAAAAAAACTTGTGTTAAAATAAGCCATTCTAAGCAATATCTAATCTCGATATCTGTTCACGTGACTGTTGTTGCTTTTGTTTTTGTGAACTCGAATGTTTCTTGTTCCCTTTTATAATTTGCTCGACCTGTTGGATTGTATGGTGCCGGGTTTCAGTGGTTTGTGCTTTGTCTGAAAGAGGGAAAGGGGGGTTAAAAAAATCACAGCATTCCTTGGGATGAGGGTGCTTAATAAACTAGCTGGAATTGAGGAGTAAACTTGACTGAGCAAATTAGGAAACAATAATAATTATAATAATATAAAAATCAGGGTTTCCCATTCTGTGCCACTTGGTATATTTTATATACATCAGCGCTGTGTTTTCTTTCCACTGGAGTGCTGACCAACTTGGCCACAAACATCCATGTGCTCCAATTTTCAGTGTCAGAGATATGTATACAAGAAAAGATCTATTAATGTCTGGTTATATGCTCACGGTTAAGCCTTTATTAGATTTGACATGGATTTATTATTTGGTGGTTGTGGGATATATATTTTTTAATTTTTTTTCTTTTTTTTATGGTGGTTGCATTCTGGTTTTCACTCTTGTTTTTATTTCTGCGGACTATTTCCTGGTTTGCAAGGGTGTGACTGCACATACGCAGGCCTAAACACAACACAGGCCTTGTGTACAGACAATCAAAACAAACAAAAAAAGAAATAAAAATAAGGCTCATTTATAAGGTCTCACGACAGACTAGATTTGTGTCCCTGTTCGTCCTCTGGACGCAAAATGTGTCCCAGAGTGAGTCTGCGCGTGTTGAGAACATGTAAATAATTCAAGAAAATGTCAAATGCAGACAAAATGTCAGCGTTGAAGATAGGTTGACTGTGGGATGTGATTTAGTGATAATGAGAGGGAGGGGGAACTGCGTAAAGACACCTTCCAGCCACTAATCAGGAAAAAATGCGACAAAGCACGTGAGAGAGGCTTAATTGCGTTGCACTTTGATTGTGTTTGGGTTGTGTTTCAGCTTTAGGGATTTCTGACAAACGTCTGAGAAGTGTCGATATTAAAAAAAAAACCCAAAAAAACCATGAAGATTAGACTGTTTAATTTGAACACAATGACTCATTTTAATGCTTAGAATTCAACCACATGTGGTTGAGCCTTCTAGTGCTGGTTTTCTGATTCCTTATTGCTAATTAAAAGGCTCACTTCCACTCTTGTTCTTCAAGAAGAAAGAAAAACACCTTCACTCATTTACTACCATCGGCTATCT
>VUQK01004470.1:7599-25523 GCA_015106715.1 Bujurquina vittata | reverse complement strand
CTCGTTTTAATCTCCTATCCTCTCCTCTCCTCTCCTCTCCTCTCCTCTCCTCTCCTCTCCTCTCCTCTCCTCTTTAATCAGTTGTTTTTTTTTCATGATGATGATGAAGGGGAAATTAAATCTTTCTGCCTCAGGGCTGAGGGTCTAATTAACAGAATATGAGGTCATTAATCAACGGCAGGGAACAGGGAAGGTTGCCTGCTTTACAATGTTAAAACCAAAATGTTATAACAGTAACCAGCTATGCAATGTTGAAATGGTAACTAGCTTTACAAAATGAAAACTGCAGAGTAAGAATGTCAAGTGAGAAGTATGAAGTTAACCACGCTATGGAAACTGTGTTAAAATGTAGCAGCCACAAACATATTTGAGTTAGTTGTTCAACATTGTTCCTTTCCTTTCCTTTCCTTTCCTTTCCTTTCCTTTCCTTTCCTTTCCTTTCCTTTCCTTTCCTCTTTTGTCTCATGTTACCTTCATTGCTTTCAACCTTTTCCCTTACCACTTGTCTCCTCTGACCTCTCCTCTTCCTCTGTTGTAGAAGATTATGATTTTGTTACCATGACAATGCAATGCTGTTATTTATCTTTCAGGCTTATCTTCATGACAACACAGGCTGGCTGACATTTAGAGAAAGGTTCATTTAAAACGCCAGCTCTTTACAGTTTTCACACACAAACGCACATTTGTAGCTGTGTGGTGTATGTGGTCTTGCATATAATTAAGCACTGACACAAGAGTGTGGTGCCCAGTGGTACAAAGCCAAAGTCTAGCATTTAGTGTTATTAATACCAAGTGGTGTCACTGTGCTGAGAGGGCAGCGTTGGCAGCCTGAAGAGGTTAAATACCTTGCCCAAGTGTGCAGAGGTAATGCCTGCAATTAACATAGCATTAATGCTTGTTGCAACTAGTGGAATGAGCAGGGGCATGGAGATGGCAGAGCAGGTTAATGGCTTGGAGATGTTGGTTGCTAAAGGGGAGGTTCAGAGTCTTGCCTAAAGGTATGGGAGCATGAACTGACATTTGATGTGTTAATAATGCCAGCGGGGTGTGGAACAGTGGTGCAGTGGATGGAAAACGAGGTTGCTAAAGGGGATTACAGATGCAGCACTTTGCTAGGTTTCTATTTGGAAGGAGTTAAGGGACACGGGTGAGGGGTTGAGTTGGTTGCTTAAGTGCTGTGCCCTGGGAAACTTTAGTAAAGTGTATTATTAGAATAGTTTTCTCAAGCATTCCTAGCCACCAGTAATTTAGTACTCTGGTCTGGGTAACTACAGTCTCCCTGAGGGCATGGCATTATTTAAGAGGAGTGGCACGAAACTCTTTCTGGTTCTGACCCTTGAAAACAAAGGAATACCTAACTCCATTGTTTGAGGGGAGTTGTTAAGAATATTCGGCATCCAAAAGACTTCTGGGGGTGACTTTATTTTGCTGATTAACCTCCAGGGGGTTTATTTTATTAAAGGTAAGGGCAGAATAAAATGAATCATCTGCTAGGGGACAGAATCGTTATAGAGTTATAGCATGGACAACAATTATACTTTTGTTCCTTATAACGCACATTGATTTGTGCCAGTTGCTAATCACCATTTGTGCTTATGGCAGTATTGAGTGTGCAGGGACAGTTTGGCAGAGTTTGTAATAAGAGATAAAACTCTTCTATGTAATGTCTCCGGGGGTCGATGTTGGCACTAGTCACCATGGCAGGGTCTAGAAGCTACTCTGGCAATGTGCATTGTGCCAGTTGAACATTCATGGGCTGGGGCCCTGCGGCTCAGTGGACTAAAGCAGATACTCTTGACTCATAATGTTGTCAGCCAGTACCACTCAAAACCTATTTGGCATGCCATTCTCTCCATGTCTCTCATGTTTATCAGTGCACACTATCTAATAAGGGGAGAGAAAAAAGGCTTTTAAAATGCACCAAAGCTGGTCTCATGTGCACTAAATGTTTTAATAATGATCAAATAATGAAGAAGGCAGCAACTCAATTATAACCTTAAAATTACCAATAAATCAAGCCTCTCTCACACAGTTCCTGCAAGACTTGAGTGCTAAGCTGCACAAAAGTAGTATTTTGAACCTGGATTTTCTTTGATGCACGCATTTACGCGCACACGCGCATGTAAAACATTAAAGGAACAAACTGTGATAAAAGTGCTAGTGAAATGTGAGGATTATGAGGCATAATAATGCACTAAAAATGGGAGGTCCTACAGTTAAGAAAGGTGGGACTGAGTTAATGGAAATGTAATTTTCAGTAGGCATTACCGCTGTTGTGTAGATGTATAGCTGTGAGACCTGAAGATGGCCTCTGGAGATGCAAGCAGTGTCTTGGAGTGAAAAAAAGAAAAAAAAAAGAAATTGCCATGTTTGTCTTTAGGCTACATAGTCTGTAGTCTGTAAAGTAGCCTTCCTTCTTATGAATGAAGCATGTGTTACTGTGGAATAGTATTTCACATCTCACACATCTTGATTGGTACCTTAAAATGCTAAAAATGAAAATATCACATTGGCTGTTATTCCAGTAGCTGGCTGTTATTGTTTTGCTAGAGAATACTGTTCCCAGTTTGCCTTGCTGCTATTGTCATTATGTGACATATCTGGGGCTCAAGGCTGTCACAGGGGTATTTTTAGTCTCATCTTTCATTATCTTCTGTCATTTTTCTATTAGCGGCCATTTTAGACTTTGGCAGTTCAAAGGAATCAGACATTTCAGAAACTGGCAAACCTCAGGTGTCAGATGTTCTTGGCCTTACAAGGTGCTTGCTTAGCATAGGTGTAGTATCACTTTCATGTTCAGTCAGTCTCTTATTATTGTCTATGTTTTCCACTGCAGTTTTTGTCCCAGATTAGGTCTTGTCATTGTCCTGGCCCCATAGGCTGATTTTCATGTGATTTCTAGATAATAGGTTGGAAAATATTTCAGTAAACAGAAAATGCTGTTACAGGTTAAAATGCTGCTGTTGTCACATATTAGTCAGCTTTTTTCCACCTATACTAAATCCTTTGCCTGTTATATTTTTGTAGCAGACAGCGTTTTGATTAGCTGGAGTGCTAAAGGTTATATTTTGCAACGTTGTTTGTGTTGTGACATATCTGGGTCTCTGACTGATAGGAGTATTTTTAGCTGGCACATCATCTCGGCAGCCATCTTAAAGGCTCTTTTTTTCATGTCACCATCTTAGCATCAGTGGCAAAAATGAGGGTGAAAAAAAGGAGTGATGTCCATTATGTGTTCATTTTGGGGCAGATTTAGATTACAGTGTTAGAGAGAGAGAAAATTGGTGCTGGCCTTGTTTTGCTTCCAGTCTGATTGGCTCAAGTCCAGTTTGGCTGTAGTTTTTTTGGGTTTTGTTGGTGACATTCAGAACCAAGAACTGAGATTATTCTAATACCTGCATGGCAGAAAAAAGTGGAGGGATAAAGAGAAAAGAACAGCCAAAACAATAACTAGGGTACTGAGGAGCCGATGAGTGTGTGTGTGTGTGTGTGTGTGTGTGTGTGTGTGTGTGTGTGTGTGTGTGTGTGCGTGTGTGTGCGTGTATGTGTGTGTCCATTCTTGCACATGTTTGTGTGCATCCATTGAAAGTCTGTTATGTTCTGCTCCATTCTGCAGGGAGATGTGTTTTTTCACAGTAGATTAGCTAAACAATAAGTGATAAGCACTATTGTCTGCAACCCATTGTATAGTACATATTGTGTATGGTATAATATGCAAATAGAATTAACCAGCAGCATTATATAGAATGTAGGATTTTATGAAATTGAACTTTATTTAATTCTATTCTATTCTATTCTATTCTATTCTATTCTATTCTATTCTATTCTATTCTATTCTATTCTATTCTATTCTGTTCTGTTGTGTTCTATTCTCTTAGTTTTCATTGCAAAATAATCTATCTAGAATCATTTAAGTGGCTCAACTAATCCTATGTTTAAAAATCCTATAAAATTTCAAAAGTACTAAAGCAGTACTGGTTCCAGTATCATACAGGCCACATTGGTATATCATGTTGTCCAACCAGGAATTCCAAAAAAAAAGATATTTAGTTTATAATAATATACATTTTTTTAAAAAATAGGTGATTAATCAGAAAGACATGCCAACTAATCAATATACCTTTCAAAGAATTAGAGTTAATCGTTATCAAGGGCTAGTTTCTCTACATTTGTGATGAGCTAATGTGAGATTGTGAGATTAAACATCAAGCAGGGCAGGATCACATTTTATCATATTTCATTGCATCAACATCTGTTTGAGGTCTGAGCTGATTACTAGAACATCTGGAAGGACAGCCTGACTGTCCTGTCAGCACACCCAGATTATTCCCTACAGTCAGTTACCATGGTATAGTACACAGTAGGCTAACAAAGTACCTGAAGAACATTTATTCTTGGCTTGCTCATGTTGTAGAGTATGAAACATTTCTGCAGCGTCCCATCATGTTAGCATAACAAAGGTAACTGATTTGTATGTGAATTCAGGGTTGAAGGGGCCAGCATATTGTAAGTAAATTAAGTAAAAACAGAAAAGCATCACCTAGAGAACCGCTATGAAACATGCTATTAATCATGGAACCAGAGTGTGAAATGCTTTGTGATAATTTGGTGGTTCCAGTGCCTCAAATGGGCATGGTGAGTTCAGCAGATATAGGATTGCTGTCTGTTGCGTTTTTCTTTTCTTTTCTTTTCTTTTCTTTTCTTTTTTGTACTGCCATAAAATCACTGTTAAAGCACTTATGTGTATTAAAAACTGGTGCATCCTGTACCCATACTTCTTCCAGTTGTTCTACTGGTTTCTTCTCAGGAAGCAGCAAACTTTTAGCTTCTTCTCTTTGCATAAATCCAATTCTTGCATGCCTTCTATTCTTTAATTTGTGTTTGCTTCTAACCCTTTGCCAAGTCACTTTCACATACACCTTCTGCTGCACTTACTGGAGCAATTTCCCCATTGGAGGTGTTCTCTACCTGTTCTGGGCTTCTGTTAGTGAAACCAAAATTTTCAAAGGTAACACATAGCCAAATTCACACCAAATGTTTTAGCGTGATTTGGGCTAAGGGTATGCTATCGTTTAGTACCTGGGTTACCTTACAAATTCAGCAGCCATTCTCTTAAATTTATAACTAGTGCTGAGTGACAGCACTACAGAGGACCTCCTGTAACCTAAACATTTTGGTGGTAAATTGCATTAAAATGTCATATAAGCAGTGAGTATTTCTGTTCCACACTAAGATTTAAAATGACATCAGACTGTTATGCAATAGTTTAAATACACAAAAGCTGTTGGGTGCATGTAACTCAAGCTGTGGCCATACAGCCCACTCTTTGGCAAATACAGTTGTAGTCCTTACATAGATGGCACCATTGCTGGTCTGTTCAGGCACTGAATTTCAGAAGTTATGTGTTGGCACAAGCACAAGCAGCTGCAGACAAAATGAGTTGATTCATTACACTTAATCCGGTCAGATTTAGAAATGCTGTATTGTTTTTTTTTTCAACTGTGGTTACAGCCCTTTGTTTCTTTTTTGCGTCCAGGTTCCTACATGTATGTTGATGTCTCTCAGTATGATGTTGGAGAAAAGGCCAGGTTTCAGCTGCCAGTCATGAAGGAGAACGACACTCACTGTATCGACTTTAACTATCTCCTCACCAGCCCTGACGGCTCCAGCCCTGGCACACTCAACATCCTGGTGAAGGTACAAACACCAACACAGTAGAGTAGATAAGATATGGAGTGGCTAATATATATATATATATATATACGTTATATATAAATTAGGGCCGGGACTCAATTAAAAATTTTAATCGACTTATTTACAGGGTCTGTAATTAATTAATTGCAAATTAATTGTAAACAAATTATCAACAAATTAAACACGTTTGATTTAAAAATCCTTTTGCTACTAAAATTATGAATGAATAGAAGTATATGCTTAACAACAAACCTGTTTATTTACTTTTTGATTTGATTTTTTTTTTTGATTGTTATTAAACCAACAGATTGGGCAAAATGCTATTATAGTTATTCAGATTTCGAGTATTTTAGGAACCCCTGATTGTTTAACTTATTTGAAAAATAAAAAAAATAAACGTAAACAGCACATTAGACAATAATGATAACACCATGTGGGAGGAAACCCACGTACACAAAGGGAGAACATGCAAACTCCACAGAGAGAAGGTCAAGGTGGAATCAAACCCAGACCTTTCAGATTTTATTCTAACTGTGAGGCAGCAGTGCTAACCATAGTGCTAACCACCGCGCCACTGTGCTACGTGTATACATATATATTTTCACAGTTTAAAATAACCCTTATCTTATACTGGGCTTTGGTGCAGCCTCTTGTTTCATCTGTTATCTGAAACAAGCTGTGTTAATTCTCTTCTGCCTCCCATTGAGCCAACTTTCTTCTGATTGGCTCATAAACAGAAAATATAGCAGCTGTGTTGGGTTTCTATGCTGACAGCCATGTGCCTGAGATAACCACATTATTGTTGCAAATTCTCTTTGACATCATGTAGATCCAGGAGTAGAAAATGCTGGCAAAACTGCTGGTTTAGTCTAGAGCTGAAGCTGTTTTCTCACAGGGATTACTTTCACATATACTGACCTAATTATTTGAAACTTTGGCCATGTTTATATCTATAACCTTAAGAGTTAATATATAACAGAAAACAAGGAAAAGCAAAATCGCCATGATTAAATGGACCAAGGATTATATTTATTTGGTTTCCCTCTAACTAGCAAATAAACCAACTGAATCAAGACCAAATGCATACCTCCACCAGTCACTATACAACTGGCATTCTCTGAGGCTAGATATTATAGAGCGCAAGCTAGTTTTCATTATTCTAAATTAATTAAAGGGGTTTGTTTGTCACAAAAGCAGATGGTGACCAAAGCTTCTCAATTTAAAACAAAACAAGGCAATACTGGATTTATGGGAATTTTTTGTTTTATGAAACATCCCCGCAATTATTGCAGCTAACATGCAGTAGAGGCTGCTGATTGCCTTGGTTTGACCGAGAGTATGTACAAGTATGCCTAATTAAGTATTCATTCATTTCATAATAAACATGACTTTTAAAGCATCACATATATTTACTAACGGGGAATATTTTAAATCTTTAAGTTAAAAATAACATTGCGTTATTTTGTTGCATGTTTATAATAAAGAGAAATTCCTAAAAGTGGACACAGTGAAGGCTGTATTTCATACGGCAGTCTATGCCACTTGAGTTATTTCCACATCACCTCTACCTTTTTTATAAGCTTTTCTTTTCTTTTTTGTGAATGTTCTTAGAAAACATATTAACACAAGATTGCCGTTTCACTAGAATTTGCTGGCTAGAGCCAGGTGAGTTGTAATAAACCATGAAAAAGACGCCTGATTGGAATAGAAAAGAAGCCTCGGTGGGTAAATCGTGAATTGGAGTGGGTTGCATGGATATAGGTTCATTCTTGTGCAAACTATTTTGTGTCAGATTGTGTTTGTGCTTTATTCCTAGGTGAACAAGGGTCCCTTGGCCAACCCTATATGGAATGTGACGTCCTACATTGGTAAAGACTTGCTCAGAGCATTGCTCAATCTGATTTAATCCAAAGTTGGGTTTTTATTTGCTTATTTTTACTCTAATGTTGTCATTCAGGTAAAGACTGGCTGAGAGCTGAACTCGCTGTTTCCACCTTCTGGCCTAATGAATATCAGGTAAAGCCATGAAGTTACAATCAGCAGCAACACATGTAGAACATTCCCCTATCGTGTATATTTCTTTATTTTCCATTACATGATATGAAAACACAGATGTCACACAGACACACACACACATAAAGGCAAACAGATGCACGTGCTGTGAGGCAGGCAGCTGATTTATTTGTGTTGACTGAGGCTCAGGAGGTGGCGATTAGGCTAGAAAGACACTTAGAAAGATGAGCCGGATGTGTGTGTTTATGTGTGCACATGTTGGCATGCATAGGAGTGTCACCATGCCGGACACTGACAGTGTTGTCATTGCCCTATGGTCTTGTTTATGTGTTTTTAATGAGCAGCTGTCTGACCTGACCCAGAACATGAGATTCACATTGGAAAATTTATTGCAGGAATATTTTCATAGGTTGCATTATGCCAAACTTGTGTGCATATTTGTCTCTTCCTCTTTCTTAATTTATGTCACTCAACGTGATCTGTGTGAGTTTGTTGGCTGATCATGTTAACACACGCAGCCAGGGGACTGTATAATATTACTATAAAGCAGAGTGTAAGAACATCCTCCAAATGGCCCATCTGGAGCCCAGTCCCCCTAAGCGGAGATCACCAGCATGAAACCCGTGTGTCAACATGTTTTAATTGGAACATAATCATCCAGGTTTGTTGAGGATTATATAGGTTTTGAGCCTGGGAAACAGGTTATTGGATGTGAGAGTATGAAGCTATTTTATCACGTTCAAACATGTTTCTCTGTTAGCACTTTGGCGTCAGCTGTAATGAGACACGTTTCACCAGGGAAAGACCTGTCACACGCAAGAACAGATGCACATGCAAAATGCAGACAAAGCCACACAACATTGTTGAAGAGAACTTTGTAATTATGCATTTTGTATTTACGGTTCTTTATTTTAAGGTAAAGTTTAACACTGCCTTCAGTTGCAGTTAATTAGGTGATGATAATATTTGGTCACAGTTTGATATCTGAGTAAAAAGATGCCCTCAAACTTCCTGGTTTAAGTCATGTTCTTTTCCCTTCCAAATGTGATAGTAAATCTTGGGACCTGCTCTACCTCCTGAGCTACAGCCACCCTTAGTGGCACTGATAAGATTTGTTCTTTGTTTTCCATCACTATTTAAAATCACTCTACTATTTCTTCCACTTGATCTTATATTACCTTAAGCTTTGTTTCAAATAAGTGTATACACAGTAATAGTGCCTAAAGCAAATTTACATTTATTATTAGCATTCAGACTCTAACATGGCATGAAAATGTTTCTTTCCTGCAGCTTTAATCATGTTTGATTAATTGCTCATACATGCATATATGTCAGTCTGTAGGTTTTAACAATTCAGAAAACAATAAAATGGCTCAACATCAATTGGAATGGTCAGTCTGTGAGTCTTTGACCTTTGTATGTGTCAGAGGTGACCACCATCAAATACTTGAGCAGTACATGAATTCAAACAGCCTTATGGTATACAATTAACTTTTACAAGAAAGTAAAACCACTTGTATCCAAGCCACAGTGTCCCTAGGCATGTTGGAAGTTATTTCAATGCCATACTCAGAAATACACAATCATTAGCTGAGTGTAGATTTAAGGCTAACTCAAAGAATTGATTTGAGTCATTGATTTGACTGCAGTGACTTACTTTACTGCCAAAAGATTTGGCCTGAGATTTGAAGACGTTTGAAGGTTTGATGTCAGGTTTCTTGCTTTTAAAGTTCCTAAATGCTAAAATATTATTGAACAGCAACAGGCAGATTTTGTGTACTCAGTCCAGGGCTTTCGTTCTATGTTAGGTTCAAACAAATTCCTAACCATCATATAATTTGTTCAATTAAATGTACACAGCCAAACTCATATGCTGGATACCACTCATACGCCGGAAATTCAGAAAGGTTGTTAAAGATTTTTTAATCTGATATTGGAATAGCAGGCTAGTAAAGAGACAGCCCTAAGCCATACACTTCATTTAAGTATTATGTCTATATTAAATATACATAGCCTAAATAGCTTTTAGGCTATGTATAAAGAAAAAGTATTTATATAATTTGAGAGGATTCATATTATTCAGTCCTTTTATTTGGGCAACATTCATTGCCCAGACCTGTGACCTGAGTGTGACCTCAGTGACTCGAAACCGAAAATAAACATAAAACATTAATTTATATATTTTTTACATGCACCTGCATGTAGGTTGTCTGGGATGCAGGCAGACAGGGGAGCTGGCCGACAGACAGCGATGAAGGTATTAAAAGTCAGCTGATGTCTTTCTGCTGGGCTCTGCGGTGAGCTATGAGTGAAAGATGATAGGAGAGAGACAAGATAGATTGGTAGGGGAGGGAGACCAAGAGGGGGAGAGTGTGACAAGCAGGCGATGATAAGCAATGGGTAAACAGTTCACGGCAGATTTCCTTTTACAGGTGATGAATGACAACAACTGCTCACTGCCTTGCTCTCTTTCTCCCTCTGCCTTTTTTTGATGGCTACCTCCTCTCTTCTCCTCCTTCCCTTTCTCTTCCGTTCATTAGGTGCTCCTTTCTGAGTAAACACTTTTAGAAAACAGACAGCAAGCGATAAATACAGATAGAGAAATAAGAGCGTAGAAATGGAAGGACTGGGAAGGGTAACGTATGGACAAGCAGGAGGGAGTGAAGAAGAGAGAGACGAGGATGAAGTGGATTTTCCTTATTCAGATCCTTAGTTAATGAGCTGGAGGGAAGCTGAAGCACCTGTTGACTGTTATGACTCCACTTAAAATCTATACATTTAGAAGCTTAACAATCAACCATGATTGCTTATTTCTTCCATGACAGCATACTAACAAAACTAATTATTTCATGGCAATATGTTTACAAATTGTTTTTCTTGTTTATGTCAGATCACCCATTATATTTTAAAGTTACATATAAATGAGATATGTTAATTCATTCCCATAATGTTGAACCTTTCACTACCTCCCCCAGGTCTTTGTATCCAAATCAAACTGAGCAGCATCAGGTTTATTTTAGTTCTATTTTCAAGACTGGGCTGTTTCTAACCACGTGAACCACCCTGTGGTTTAAGGTGGCTTACACGATGTTTCAACCACACCAACTGTCCTTTTTGGGGGCTTTTCTGGCACTTTAGTGGGCACTTCTGATCAGCTCCCAAAAAGAGGTGATATTGAGCTCATCCCTCATTGGTTAAACTCTGAACAAGCCCCATTAAAAAAGAAAAGAAAAGCAACTTATCGGTAGCAAGACAAAGAAAAGCAAACAACTGCTCTCAAGCAGTTTTCACTGTGGAGGAAACATTTTAGCTTCGTCCATACTTGTTGTCGTTTTGGTCTTACAGATTGTTATTCATAAGTTTAGTTATTTTGCCGTTACAGACAAAATTGTTGTAAACATCACATTACCTTTAGAGTATTGTGGATTCTGCAACACTAGATGCAAAAAGACTTAAATGGCTGGTCAGGGGGCTGTACATGCAACAGAAAGTCAGCTAATGGCAGCCTCCCATGCCTCTCATCCGTAACTCTGTGTGTTTGAAGTATTTATCAATTTTTGACCTGCTTGTGGCACAAGACGAAATTAGCAATCATCCTGTAGGGAGCATGGACATGTTAGTACAATAGATTTATAGCATTTAACCCCCGGAGCCAATGCTATTATCAAATTTATTGTGTGTTTATTTTTGTGATTTTCAGTCTTTACTAAAGTTCTCATCAGCTACATGCACACATGTTTTTCAACTTAAGGAAAACAGACAGATGTAGTAAAATCAGACAAAAGAGGAAAGGAAACAGAAATAAGCATGGAATAAAAGAACAAATAGATAGGTCATAGCCCTTCGCTCTGTAACTTACCACACTGGATTTTATTACATACTATAATTTCTGTGGCAGCCATTTTATGTGTACCTAAAGAGATTACTATGATCCAAGAGGAAGTATCACATTTATCCTCCCTGCCTTGTTTGCCAGAATATATAAATCCAGCAGCATTCAGATGGCAGCTTTGAATTTATCCAGTTTAAAGCACATCACCAGCTGCTTTCAGTGACTTTCGGTCTGCTTTAAGATTGAATTGTTCATATTGAAACTAATTTAAATGGCAGTAGTCTCACTTTGTAGTTTCCACTGCACTTAGGATACACATCAAAACTGTTTTAAGTTAGGTTATGTAATTTTACTTTTCTCTTACACTTCATTGTTTTTGCTCTTGTTGCAATTTGTATTTTTGGTGCACTGTTTATATGCACGAGCTGTTGCATTTGCAAATTCATCTTGTTAAAGGTATAAAGCTAAGGTTTTTTGTATGCTACTTGTAAATGCTATCCTCGGTGATTTGTGCATTTAAGTTGTATGTGAATTTACTAATTATCACATTAAACACATGTTATTTCAAGATATCTTCATCTCAGTGATCATATTAGCTGTTTAAACTGCAATTGGGACAGCAATAGATAAACCTCCTCTGTCTCTTTTCTCAGGTCATATTTGAAGCAGAAGTTTCGGACAGCAAAGCCGGCTTCATCGCCATAGACGACATTCAGGTGCTCAGCTACCCATGCGGTGAGTCATTAGCATGCCAGCAATTAGTCCTAGTTCGCTGGATAGACGCTGATAGCTTTGGCCACTAATTAGACTGTACCTGGGATGGTTTCTGTTGCACTTGAATGGGTAGATAAGTGGGAAGGTGACACAGGAGAGGAGGGATGCGGTGAGAGGAGAAAGACAAGTCATAGAGAAAAATGAGAGAAATAAAAAAAGGAGAGAGGAGGAAACAGAGAGAAAGTGGGGAATAGGAGAGAGTGAAGCGGGAAATGAGACAGTATTAGGGCAATCATGGAGAGAGAAGATTCTGACCACTCAGCAGTTCTCTCCTTTCTCTTTAACCCACACACACACACACGCACGCACGCACACACACACAGTGAACAGTAGCTTTCTTGTCTCTGCACTGACAGGAAAGAGAAGAGGGCTGCGATCCATTTTAAATTCTCACTATGTCTCAAGTCTTCCTCTCTTCTCTGCTTGAGTGTTTTCTTACCACTAGAGGCTAAAAAAAAGAGTTGTGACGACAAACTGTAACTATTAACAGAAGGGTCCGTTAATCTAAAGCCATAGGCATGTTCCTAGAGAGGAAGCTATTACAGCTGCTTTTGCCATCTATCTACTAGAAGCACTGAAATCTTTCAGGACAATTCTGTTTCTTAATGGATTCTATTGATTATAAGTCATAAAAATAAACCGTTGCGAACCATCCCCTTGTAGAGTTTGTGGGGTCGTGTTGTCCCTGTGGTCCCTGTCTGTTTCAGAAGTTGTCAATATGACGCTGAAATACATTTCAGCACCTAGACTATATATATATATATATATATATATATTTATATATATATATATATAAAATTAAAAAAAAAACAGGATCCCTGGTCTTTTGAAGGCAGAGCAGCAGGGCTCTTAATAGGAAGGAGCAAGTATTTGAAAAGGAATTAGTACTTAGTCTCCACAGTAGAAGCATTCATTCGCACAGCTGCATTTCTGGACACACAGGTTTGTGTGTGTGCACACGTTCACGTGCGTGTGCATGTGAGCTTGTGTGTGTTTTCATTCACCATAGGAGATGCTATCTATGATTGCAATCACATCCCCAGAATAAAGATGTCATAGCTAAACTGCATTTTTGGGCTCTAAAAGAGCTTATTTCATTATCTTAGCATGGTAGTTAAGAACTGGAAGCTCTGTGAGTCATACGTACTGAATGTGGCATTGATGTCACCTGCCAATGGCAAGCCAATACTGTGCTTTGGTGTTCTGCAACTCCAGAAAATTATAATAATGATAAGAATGAACCTATTCCTCAGGGTGGCCCATTGTCCTGAAATGTATTGTGTGTTTGTGATAAGGTGACTGTTTTGGCACCTCATTTCCATTTTCAAGAGAAGAATAAAATCAAAACATTTTAAAGCACAAATACACATATCCTTGCTGTAAACTCAATCTGATTTGCCTCTGTGTTTGACCTCATTTCCTGCAGATAAATCGCCTCATTTCCTGCGCCTTGGGGACGTGGAGGTGAACGCTGGACAAAATGCCACTTTTCAGTGTATCGCCACAGGACGAGACACCTCGAACAATAAACTCTGGCTACAGGTACAGCCAAGACAAATGCAAAACATGTTTTTGTGTACCGTTATAGGATGCAAACCATTTGCAGCTATAAAGGATCCGAATGCTTCATTATGATCATGCACAGTTGGGCTACTTAACTGGAAGTATTTAAATTGCGATTGATATACTCAGATATAAAAACAGCATATTTTGTCACTTTTATCTAGTAGTTTCTAATAGTGGCATTCATTTTGGCCTACCACAACACAATATTGTTGGATGCATTTTTTAACGCTGAATATCGCAGTAAAGTAAATAAATAAATAAATAAATAAAGTCAGCATTAGAGGCAGAAAGGCTAGAAAGTTTGACAAGTTAAAAGAAAAATGTGGAAACAATTAAGAACATGTTTTCAGTGATTTGGGTGAATCAGCCCTTTATTATGAGACTGTCCATCTTCACAAAGGTGAATTTTAACATCCATTTAAGTAAGTAAGGATGAAAATGAATCAGGTCCTTCTAAATCTGGCATTTGCATTTTAATGTTGATTAATGCAAGCAGTTCCTGATAAAATAATACAAACATGCAGTATATAGTTTTATGTATATTAATGGGTAATACAGAGAGATGAAATAGACACCCTAAGGACTGGTATGTCCAATTATAAAGTGTCATTCACGCAAACACACAAATACACACTCACAGTCACAAGCACAATGACTGGAGGCCATACATCTAGCAGCTAACATGATTAAGAGTTTAATAGCTGCTGATTTCATTATGGTTCTATTGTAGTCATGACCTTCAAACCTGCTGTCAGCAAGGTAGAGGGGAATGTGTGTGTGTGCGTGTGTGTGTGTGTGCGTGCGTGTGTGTGTGTGTGTGCGTGCGTGCGTGCCTGTGTGTGTGTGTGTGTGTTCAGTGCCTGCTGACCTTGAGCATGGCATTTAACCCTCCAAAGCCACTGGAACACCTGAGCTTTCTGTTTATGTGCGTGTTTGTCTGTCTGTAATTCAGAGGAGAAATGGAGAAGATATTCCAGTGGCTCTGACTAAAAACATCAACCACAGACGATTTGCTGCCTCCTTCCACCTCAAAGAAGTCACCAGTCAAGATCAAGATCTATATCGCTGTGTCACCCAGTCAGAACGTGGCTCTGGGGTGTCCAACTTTGCTGCGCTTATCGTCAGAGGTGAGAATTTTGAAAAAACATTTTCAAGGTTAATTCAGAGATTTTCTGCCACCTTTTTTTTCTTATGTGGTAATAATTCTTTGATTATAAGACTAACCTGTGCTAACTTAAAGCTTACATGTATTATATTATGTGTATTTTGTCATGAAAATGCTGTGTTCTGTATAACTTTTTGAAAACCAAATGTCCCTTTCCAATCACATGTACATTCACTATGTCTGAGTCATAAAAAGCAAGTCACTAACACAATATAGGCTAATGAGGAGAGTTCACGTGGGAGTGCATGTAGATGTGTGTATGCCAGTACTGTGTTTGAATGTGTGGGCAAATACTCTATGTGTTGATGTGTATATGAGTGTTAGGTAGCTCCATTGTTGTCTATGCCAATATGGGCATGTGTGACTGTGTGTGTGTGTGTGTGTTTAATAAGATAAAGGGTCAGTTCAAGCAAATTACAGACATCTTTTCATTTAAAATTACTTTTAATGGCAATTTAAATGAAATTTAAGGACAAAATTGTGTTGTAAATACACGCACAAAAAAAAAAAAGCCAAAAAGTGCTTTTGGGCAGGAAAAAGTCAGTTCAAAATGAACAGCGTCGCAAAATTCAGTTTAAGATTATCTAAATGTGTTTATTAAAATGAAAATAAAATGAAAATATTGTTGTCCTAAATGATTTCCCATTGCCCCGTGTTTGAAAACTGAACCTTCTCATTAAATTTGCACTAAATTGTCAAAAGTATTCGCTCGTCTGCCTTCACATATGAACTTGAGCGTCATCCCATTCTTAATCCAAAGGGTTTAATATGATGTTGGTCCACCCTTTGCAGCTATAACAGCTTCAACTGTTCTGGGAAGGCTTTCCACAAGCTTTAGGGGTGTCTTTATGGGAATTTTTGACCATTTTTCCATTAGCGCATTTGTGAGATCAGATGTTGGACAAGAAGGCCTGGCTCACAGTCTCTAATTCATTCCAAAGGTGTTCTATCAGACTGAAGTCAGGACTCTGTGCAGGCCAGTCAAGCTCTTCCACACCAATCTCACTCATCCATGTCTTTATGGAGCTGCTTTGTGCACTGGTGTGCAGTCATGTTGGAACAGGAAAGGGCCATTTCCAAACAAAGTTGGGAGCATGAAATTCTCCAAAATGTCTCAGTATGTTGAAGCATTAAGAGTTCTTTGCATTTGGTGATATAAGTCTTGGATGCAGCTGTTCGGCCATGAAAACCCCTCCCATGAAGCTCTCCACACACTGTTCTTGAGCTAATCTGAAGCTGAACATGAAGTTTGGAGCTCTGTAGGAACTGACTCTGCAGAAAGTTGGTGACCTCTGCGCACTATGTGCCTCCGCATCTGCTGACCCTGCTCTGTGATTTCACGTGGTCTACCACTTTGTGGCTGAGTTGCTGTCATTCCCAATTACTTCCACTTTGTTACAATACCACTAAAAATTTGACTGCGGAATATTCAGTAGTGAGGAAATTTAATTGAGTATGACGTAAAATAAGCAAGTCCATAAACTCATCAGGAAAGTGCATACAGAGGTCAGGTCGGAGGACCGTTTTCCCACAGACTTCTATAGCAATGTCTTTTTGCAACGACAGGTATGGCCACCTGGTGGCCGTTAGAAAGAATGCAAGTTGAAGGCTAAACACTTAAAAGGTTACAAGAGATCATTCTTCCAAGCTGCTTTTGCATTCATTCATATCACTGGTGATGGTGCTGGTGCTGATGAAGACGATGGTGGTAATAGTGGGAATGACAGTAATGAGGATGGCACTAATGATGACCGTGAAGATTATGGTAATAGGTGATGTTGGTGATAATGCTTGTAGTGATGATAATAATGGTGAACAGGATGGTAACTGTGAGGATCACTGTGGTTCTAATGATGTCATTAAAAACCCATTAAAAACCAGCGGGTCATAGGCAGTCCCAGTCACGGCTAGTATAGAGAACGAATATGTGAACATCAGCGCTACTGACGTGGGTGTGAAGCTTCGCCAGCCACAGCACTGTGGTCACAACCCGCTGTAACGAGCTCATACTGTATAAAAATCACTTTATAATACATCCATGCTGTATGCTGCTATTAGAGCTTCTCCCTGGATGAGAGGGGATACAAAATGTATTGGGGGAATTATTGCTTGTTGTAAGAGAGCACAGAGCTGAACAGTGAAAGTAAATAAATAAAAGAGAGAGAGCTCATGTGGTGCCTGTGGATGGTTATTTAGATACTGATAAAACAAATAAGTGTGAGATCATAATAAAGAAAGAGCTGCTCAGAGTGAAATTTGCATTGGTTGTTGATTAAACTAATATAAATGTGATATTACTCTTATTACAGAGCAAAAACTTTGGACCGCCACGGCTGTCTTTGCTTATCCATGCTGCATCTTTGTCTGCACTATCTGTGGCTCCTTGTCAGATGAACGAGGGGTTGATCAGACCGCACAGGCTAATGAGAAGTCGCTCTCTGTGGTAAGGTCAGACAGGCGTTTCCTCAGCCGGGCTCCTCTTTCTCTCTCCGCCATCGTTGCCTTCATCTCTCTGCTGCTTCAAACGGAGGCTGTGATAAGACCAAGTGAACAGGCCCATCATGTCACTGTGCTGCAGCCCAGTGAGGGGAACCAAATCAAGCTGTCACTGTGCAGGAGTGTTGAGGGAGAGGTGAAGGAGAAGAGAGGTAGCCGCCTGTTCTCCCATTCCCTCCGCAGAGCCCATTATAGCAGGTGCCAACACAGGGAGACGGATCAGGCGTGTATACACACACACACACACACACACACACACACACACACACACACACACACACACACACACACACAATGCTGCTCTCTATGTAATGACTCCACTGTCATGGAGGAGGTTTTCAAATACTTACACATGTACTGCAATTATCCCTCCATCACCACAGC
>VUQK01004468.1:18518-37442 GCA_015106715.1 Bujurquina vittata | reverse complement strand
TGTCGCTGTCACTTTTTGGGGAAAAAATGGTCATTATGGGGGTTTGAAAATGCGCTAAATTGTCAACACTGTGCCCAACCCCGCTGTCTGCACTACCCTCGCGAGAACTGCCATCCAGGCTACTTCAGGTGGCAGTTCTCGCGTGGTTAGTGACAGAGTTCAGTTTGGAGCGGCAGGAATAATTTTTTAAAATTATTATATTAAAATACGGGAAATTTATGTGAAAATAATAAAACGAGAGGACGGCTGGACAGAGGGGTAAAATACCTGTCAAGTTTCCCTGGCAAAACGGGAGACTTGACAGGTATGCATTTTAAATAACCTTAAATGTTAAAGCTGATAGTTAAATAAGTGTCATTTCATAATTATATGATTTATAATCCGATTAGTCGACTAATTGTTTCAATAGTCGCTGACTAATCGACTATCAAAATAGTCATTAGTTGCAGCCCTACCTTACAGTATAAAGCACCTTGAAGCAACTGTTTGTTGTGATTTGGCGCTATATAAATCAAATTGAATTGAATTGAATTGTAAACGTTTAATTCTCCTGTTAAGTTGGACATTTTAACATGGTGGTTAAAGTATCTGTTTTCAGTTGTCCTCATTTTTTTTGGTTTGTTTGGTTGGGTTTTTTTGGCACTGTGTGTGAGCTTGTTTTGTTTTGTTTTTTTAACTTTGGAGGGATTAGATCACTGGAGAAACAACATGATTATGGAATAAAATGGATTTTTTCTTTTTTTAAAACTCCATTGGCCACTTTTGTTTCATTTTTTGATTTGTATTCATTTATTTTGGCTGTTTTTATGGTCCATTGAAAATGGAAATAGGTAAAAGGTAAAGTAGGTCTTTTAAGAGCTGCTTTACTGTTGGTATTTTAGGGTGAGATATTAGGGTTTCAGATTCTTTATGAGCAAGAATAAAATTGTCTCCTGGAAGCCTTATTCCAGAAATGTCTGTATGAGAGTAGACACATCATCACATCATTTTCTGGAGCCCTGCAGTCACAAGGTTTCTCTGTTGCTTGGTGCAGGATGGACACCCCGGGCTCTCCACCATTCCTATCAGCTTCCCCTTTTTACGCCTGACCAGATGAGCAGCTCACTGCCTGCCTTCATCCTGTCGGCTGGTATTCCCTCAGTGCTCCACCTGTCTGCAAGCTTTCAGCCTGCTGGAAAAAAAGAAAAAAAAATTCAGATGGTGGAGGGAGGGGAGGGGTGTGGGGGCGGGGGGGGAGATCCGTGGCATAAAAGAGTGATGTCAGAGTTGCCTGGACGCATGTCAGCCAGACCCCTGGCAGGAGCACTGTGGACATTCTCCAGAGTCGCTCTTAAAAGCTGGATCCTTGTGCCCTTTTTCCCCCTTATATTTTTCCCATGTTTTCTCAAAATGCAGCGTCAGTATCTCTCTGTACCTTTGCTGGAAAAATGAGATCTGAATGGGGAGCCTGTCTTTTAAAAAATATGAAGTAAGGCCCCCTTCACCTCCTCTCGTGGTCAAATTAAAACACCGAGCACTCACCCTGCTCTTTTACCTCTCACTTTGCCAGCTGTGCAGCAGAAACTGTTGCCAAAAGAAACACAAGCTTACGTCAACTTCAATATAAGGAGCTACTGCTTCACACGGACCCAAAAGAGACACACCGAGATGTGGGAAGGGGGGTGTATCAACGAGGTGGAGGGTGACAGAGAGAGAGAGAGAGCGTGTCCCCTCCTTCTCATTCATACGCATAATATACTCAGCTACCTGTTTGTCAGCCCAGTGCACGTAGAGTGGAGACTCGATTACCTCTCTCTTCAGCGTAACTCTCATTCATCCTTTCTCTCTCTCTCTCTCTCTCTCTCTCTCTCCCCTTCTCTTCATGTCTCTCTGCTCTTCCTGTTTCCAGTCATTCAGAATCGGAGGACAACACCACCTGCGACCAGGTAAAAAAAAGAAAAAAGAAAAAAAGAAGCCATTGATATCCCTTTTGTCATCTGCAGTGATCTTGATGTATGAGGTGTGTGACGTGATGTGGGAAATGGGGAGGGAGGGTCGGGGGGGATTCTTCATTCATGTCTTTGTTATTGCAAAAGGCTGCTACACGAGTGAGCCAGCGAGAGGAGGAAAAACACAAGAATCATTTGTGTCATTGTATTTTGGGACATTTGAAAGCAGCCGAATGTTTTTTGTGTCTTTTTGTGTCATTTTAATACAAGCAGACTGCTTCTGTAGAGAGAGAGAGTGTGTGTGTGTCTCTGTGTGTGAATGAAGGAGAGAGTGTATATAGTGAGTGGTCCGTGGGCTGTGTAGGTATTAAAGCACCGAGCTCTAACTAGGAGTGAATGAGCTCCCTGTGTTGTAAATCCAGCCGCCTATGCTTGGCATGTCGTCCATGTGGACCTGTCGAAGCATTCCCAAAGTGCACACACACGCTCACAGGGAGAAAGGGAACGCTGTGTATCCACCGAGGGCTCTCCTCTGTCCCCGGAGAGTCCTGTTATCAGGCTGCTGATGAAGCTGCGCTGTTGGACACAACAGCGTTGCTAATGCTCAGCTGACATCACAGTGGAAAGACAACAACAGATGAATGCATTCAGGGTCACGCGAGTCTGCAAGAGTCCAAATTTGTATCGAGTTTCATTAAGAAACTGTTCATGAGAGCGCTTCTCATCTCTGCAATAGGATGCTTTGAATGTCCCTGTTTGAGATTTGATATATTTTTAACACAAATCCTCTGCAGTAATGCAGCATTGGTAGTCAGAATATAACCTATTTTAGGTAAAAAAAAAAAGCGCCTACATATAAATATATATATATTTTTGGTGGTTAAATTGTCAACGAGTCCGTGTTTCTTTATCATCCCACTGTATGCAATTGCCTTTGTGATTCATCCTGAAAGAATGGAGGAGTATCAGTATAGTACCAATTCAAGACTCCCAAACTATTGATTTTTTTTTTCTAGATGTGCGCCTCTCCAAAAAGCTGGGAGGGAGGCACCTCTCCTGCCTCCTTCCCTCTCTCTCTGTAGTCAGTGAGGATGCTGGAAGATAAATTTAGCCCTCCAGCTCTCCTTCCATCTGCTACCACATGGTTTAGGGCCGTTACCATAGGAACCACCGCTGGGTGCCCATTAGTGTGAGAAGGGGAAATTGACAAGATTTTTTAAAAGGCATTTATACAATATTCTCTTTCTTTGTGTGTGATGGACACAGCATTTGACTTTTTTGTTTTAGTTTCTCTTTATTTTTTTCTAATGTGTTGCGTCTCAGTGTCTCATGATTTTGAGCACTCGCTGCAGACTATAACTGTTACTGTATGCCCACTCAGCACTGCGACCATTTTATAAACATGAGAAAATGATATTTCATATTGTGCCTGTGTAGCTTTTTCAGGTGTGCAGTGCACTAATTGGCTTGCATTATATATTGCTTATATCACTGCCTTCTGAGAACAGCTTTTCCTCCTTTTGTCACTATATGCTTGGACTCAACACTTAACTGGAACAGAGCCACGGATTGTGTAAGAGTAGAAAAGACCTATCATTTTTTTTAGACAGCAAAAGCAAAAATAGTATTCCACCCATTTAATGTAGCATTTCTATGACACTGGACCTAACAGGGAGAGTATTAAAGAAAGTATTAATATCAGTACTGCACACATTGTTCTTTCTAAAACCTGGCACCTACATTACATTTGGCACATTAGCAGAGGCTACTGGAACTTTGAGCTTCAGAGATTTGGTAAATTTACTGCCCCAAGGAGAGTTTGGAAATTGAGACTCAATTTGTGATACAAATATACACAATACCGTGTCCTGGTTGGTTCTGTATCTAAATTATATGCTAATTAGCCATGTGCTTATGCTAGTTAACCACTATGCTATTAAAATTGGCTAAAAATCCTATTTGAATATTAGTTAAAAAAAATCCACACATAAGTGGACCGTTTCATTATGACACCCCTACCACCCCCCATCAAGCCTAAGCATTGGGGAGTTTTTCTATTTTTAATGTGTTTTTTAGATACAAGCTACAGTTCTTAATGCTATATTCACATTAAGGAAAACAGTGGTTGACAGCACGACTAAAATGATTACAGCCATGTGTAATGAACTGTTGCCCTTAAAGATGAGGACCAGATAGGCGCCCACTCACAGTCAGTTGTCATCTTCACTCAGCTTTGGTGGAATAAAATGGCAGTAAGATGGAGTCGGTCTGCCGTCAGTCTAAATGGGGTCAAGTTGGCATTTACATGCAATCTGTTTATCATATGATGATATGGCAATTAACTGTGACAAATCAGCAAAAATCTCAAAACTGTTTCTGTCTACATACACAGAAATTCACATTAAACAGAAATTCTCATGAACTACCTACACTCAGAGTCCAGCCAGAAATTCCTTCAAAGATAGTGATGTAGTTGCTGCAGGACAGTGATTTAATTGCAAATTGATAAAGTCACTCGGCAACCTTGCTCCTATATAGGAATATAACCAGAATACAACCAGTTGGCAACCAGCTGCGTTGAGTCCCTTATTGTAGAGACACATCATAGTGCTCATTAGTGCAGACTGATTGATTGCAGTGTGTTGGCAATCAGAGTGCATTTATGAATTAGACAACAGTTATTTTTAAAACTTTGCCAATCTGTCTGAGCGTGATACAGTCAGTCCGAGTTACGCCACGGTTATTTCAAGACAGGTTGCCTCCCACCAGGCGCTGCCTTGTGTTTAAAGTGGTCTCCAAGAGGCTGAAGGTATTGCATACTCAATTTGCACTGCAACTACTGCACTTGTAATCAGTTGACAAATGCAAAAAAAAAAATTTTTAGTTCACTCACCAGGCAACCACTGATTGTTCCTAGCAGCAAGAAGGTTGCCTTACTATTTTTAGTCTAGTGGGACTGAGCCTTTAGCTAGCCCATGTACGTAATCTGCACATATAAAAATGACCTGAAACATATAGTAGAATGCAAGAACTTTAAAAATAGTAAGAATAGACAGATGCTGGAACCTAACACTGTTTTGGATGTTCACCAGTTAATGTAGGTTAAACAGTTCACCTTTTTCTAAAGGATAGTGCTTCTTTAACCCTGTGCAATACTAGGTCTACTAGCCCTAGTAAAAATCCAGCTTTACCTACAGTGAGCCTTGTGACAGTTCATGCAGAGAGTATCAGGCTTGGAGCCAAGGACAAAGGGAAATCTGTGCAGAGAGAGGTAGAAGGAGAATGTTTGGCTGGTTTGTGCGTTCACTGCACCTGCACTATATGAGGCTTAAATGAACTCTGGAGCAAGTGAAAATGAGCAGATGCATTGCACTGTTTTTTTAACTGTCACTAGATATAAGTATTGGCTGTGTGCTGTTTGAAATGCTTTTCTCTTCAGGCATTGTCACCTTCATGCAGAGTATGCACATGCCCTGAATGTCTCACAGTCTGGGGTGTTATTTCTAGTTTTACAACCAAGACTCTGACTTCCCACTACAAGCTATAAACCCTGGTAGACTACGTGATTGGCCTACATTTAGCACTTACTACTCATGACAAGAGAGCTATGATCTTAATGGTCTTCTGCAAACTGAACAAATTCTCTATCTATCTTATAGTATGCTTGTTTTGTTATACAATAAAGTGATGTTTTTTTAATTCATCCAGTATTGGCACATATACTCATATCACAAGTTAAATCAAAGATGGTTGTCAACCTGTTATCAGTAATTTGGATGATATCCAGCAGCTTTGCCGTCTTCCACCAGAATGTGGGTGTAGAAACCAGCTGGTCAGTGCGTGGGATGCCTTGTTTACTGTTTCAGCATGCTGGCACAAAGTAACATTGGGAATTTTCTTCAGTATCTCTACTGAGTCACCTTTTGTATGCACTCACAGCTCGCAGCCATCCCTCGCCTCCATTCGGCTTGGCCCTTTAAAATATCTAAAATCATCAGCTAATCCGATGAAACAGGTAGAGTCCTTCACATGTGCTGTAGAGTGGTAGCATTGTACGGTAGCACAGTCTGATGATCATCATTTTGCAGAAAGCTGGATTTGATTCTGGACAACACAATGTTGCAAATATGCAGCATTAATTAGAGAATGTCGAGGTTGCTAGGTTCATATGTTACACATCCCTTAGTTAATCCCAGTTAAGCTAAGTAACCTTCAAATGTTGCAATTTCATTAAGATTAAAACAGAAAAAGGTGCTTTTAAGACAACAGTAAGAGTGTGAGTTTAAGTCAATTTCCTCCTCAATCAGTAGGATTGTATACTTCTACGATCAAATGGCAGATCTGCTTTTGTTTTTTGCTCCGTTTTGCAGCAGGAGGATCTGACCAGTTTTATGGGAGTGGGCAGTATATGTAATGTGTCGTCTCACACGGTGATATTCCGCAGTTACTTTAGAAATAAGAAATCATTAAAGACTATGACCATTTCAAATGATGCTGTTATTGGAATGTTCTAGTCACAGTTGGGTGCACATATCGCCTCTCTCGGGGGAACATTAGCAGAATCATCACTTTTACTGCATGCTGATATATTTTTACAACAAAACATTACATAAACCATTCTAATTTAAAACAGCAAGCAGCCGGGGGAAAGTGAAAGATGAATGTTATGACACATAGAGTGATTATGCAACACACAAAACATAAATATCCTTATCTGGCAAGCGGAGAGGCTAGAGGGTTATTTGTTTCTATGTGTTGAACTGTATGCACTATTCTATATAATGACTTGTTTGTTTTTTCAGATCTACATGTTGAGAACGCAGAAGAATTGTGCATTCAACTGAACCAGCTGAGTAATAGTCTGTGTGTGTAGCTGCAAGACTGGCTGAATGCATTATGATGGGATGCTTAACGCTAGCATGGCAGAGGACTTCCTCCACAGCACATGACATATCAAAACTGCATTCTTCGATGCCACTGTTCAACATTTGATGGCAACATTTCTTTGTCAAACAATAACAATTTGAGTAAAACAAGCAAAAATTATGAAATACAGTCAAGTAAAGTGGATAATTTGATCAAATTTGTGCACTTTAAACCCATTACCCAGTTAATGGTTTGGCTTTAACTCTCTAGCCTGGCTCAGGCAGACGCATCCTACGTGTCTACCTGAGGCTGTCCTTCCATTTTATGGAGGCCTTGCATAGTCGCCTGACCACTGGGGAGCAGTCCGGAGGTCAAGAACATTCTCAAAAGGAGTCTCCGCAGCGAGGCCCACAGCTCAAGTCTCCCTCCCAGCCTTGTCAGCAAGAGCAAACCAGCTCCCCAAAGCCCCATGGCACACTACAGCAGCCCAAACAGTCCAGAAGACAGAATCCTGAACGTAAACGTCTCAGACACCAGCGGCAAAGCATTGACTCAGATACAGCAGCGGAGCATAAACAAGACGCATCAACAGCAACTAAAGCAACTACAGCTTTGAGTTTGTCTCCAGAAGTTCCACCTTCTTCAGCAGGCAGCCCTACCCAGTCTAAACCAGAAATCCAGGAAGGGACCCCAAAACAGAAACGTGAGCGTAAGCCTCAGAGACCAGGGAAATATGTTTGCACTTATTGTGGCCGTGCATGTGCCAAGCCTAGTGTCTTACAGAAACATATCCGCTCCCACACAGGTGAAAGACCCTATCCCTGTGCCCCATGTGGCTTTTCTTTTAAGACCAAGAGTAACCTGTATAAACACCGCAAATCTCATACCCACCGGGTGAAGGCAGGCCTGGCACTTGGGGAGCCGAAATCTTTAGAGGAGCAGGTTACAGAGTCAGAGGAGGAAACAAGACAGCTATCATCAGCTTCTTCCCTTTCAGAAAGACAAGACAGTGGAGCCTCAATCAAGAGTCTTGAAACAGACATGGCCAAAGACTCCACTAAAGGAAACAGTGACTCTTACGCAGTGAAAAAGAGATTGGCCCTGCGTCTAAGTAGAGGAAAACACACCCCTCAAGACTCATCTGATGAAAAGACATCATCTTTAACATTAGGTAGCAGAGGTAGCACAGAATCTGGCTATTTTTCTCGCTCGGAAAGTACAGAGCAGTCACAGGACAGCCCCCCCAACACAAGTGCCAAAAGCTATGCTGAAATCATCCTTGGTAAATATGGACGCCTTGGACACCTACAGAGGATGTCTCGTCATCAAAACCAGCATTCCTCTGGTGAGGAGGACAAGAGCATCTCATTCACGGTACCCAAGAAACAGGTCATTGACCATATCACCAAACTTATCACAATCAACGAGGCAGTGGTAGACACTAGTAAAATTGACAGTGTAAAACCAAGGAGATTCTCACTCTCCAGAAAAAACAGTTCTGAATCTCAGAAGAGTTCAACTATAAAAGAAACACTTATTCATAGCCCCAAGGCTGGCGATGTGGGTTATAAAAGCAGTGGCTCCATCACCATGGGAGTTCCATGTGAAAAATTTCATCATCCACCCTTGAATGTGGAGCAGCCAGCTGGCCAAACTTCCACTGCCCCTTTGGTGCGAAGTCATTCAATGCCATCTGCAGCCAGTTCATTCGATTCCTCCAGTAGTGGTGCCAGCAAATGCCGCCTAACTCAGTCTTTTGATGAACGACCGCCTTCACGTCGTTATGGGATGCTAAGACGGCAGCCAGCTATTGAAATCCCACTTGGTACAGAACTTACAAAAGAGGAACATGAGGGTTCTCTTTCATTTTACCCTGACAGCTTAACCACTGTGCCTGACTGTAAACAAAGTCAACCACAGCCATATGAGTGTGAGGCCTGTGGCACTGGATGCAAAGATTGGGTAGGTTATAAAAAACACAAGCAGAGCCTGTGCCTAGCACATCAACCCATCGGTGAAGTGGTAATTAGTCAAATGGAGTGCTCACAGGTAAAGAACAGTGCATTCAGAGCAGGAGCTTCAATAATGCGCAAGAGAAGAAAAGAGGACAGTTTTGAATTTGATGACCCCTCTTCTCCTTCATTACCCTGTTCTTCCCTCTCTTCAGGCCAGTGCAAAGATGAAAGCAGTGCATCTCATGAGGAACCAAGAAAGCCTGCATTGCAAACTTGTTCAGTAATTCAACATACTAGTTCCTTTGAAAAACAAGAATCTTTGTGTAATGAGAATCCAGGCGCAGAGGCGACAAAGTACTCTCCTCCTCATGAAGAATATCAGCTGGTGCCTCAAAAACAACCCCAACAACATTTGGCAAAACTAGCAGCCCGAAAACTGGTCCGCCAACACAATGTGCAGGTTCCAGAAATCCTGGTGACAGAGGATTCCAACATAAGTACAGAGACTTTGGCAGAGTCAACACCCACAGCAAAACATCAAGAGAAACTAGATGAATTTCAGTGGCCACAGAGAAGCCCCTCTCTGGCACAGCTCCCTATTGAAAAACTTCCCCCGAAGAAGAAGCGGTTACGATTAGCTGAAGTTGCACAGTCTTCAGGGGAATCCAGTTTTGACTCTCTCTCCCTTCCCCGCAGCCCTAGTCAGGATAGTAGTGCGTCCTATGCATCCAGTCGCTCCACATCCTTTGAAGAGTCAAACAGACAGGACATGGAAGTGGCAACATCAACACCACTGAGGAGATCAAGAGCTCTTCACATGCTTACGGTGCCGGGGGTGCATCAGCACAGAGAGATGAGGCGCTCAGCATCTGAACAGGCCCCTCATGACCCACAACCAAGTGTCTTAATGGCTGAGACCCGCAGTAAGTCTTTTGACTACAGCTGCCTATCCCCTGAGCGCTCTGCGGTTGGGTGGAGGGAAAGAAGAAAATGTCTTCTGATGAGGCACACTGCTATCACTGATCCAGATGAGGAGGAGGAGGAGGAGGAGTGTGCTATCTTAAGTCATAGTCCTGAACACCTCAGCCCAAGCAGATCTTCTCAAGGAAGAAACCCAACTTCTGTACACTGCAACAGGCCCTCATCTTCTTCTTCTCTATCAGGTGACACGGTTTTACGTAATCCAGTGGGACTGCAATGCAAAGACATCTTTTCTCAGTGGAAACTTACTCAAAATATTCAGTTGATGGGCAGCACAGAACTCTCTCGTCCTCATGACCAATCTGCAGCTGTAAAAGAGGAGATCCATACAGAGCCAGCCCTTGCTCATGCACCACAGCAATATCATACACATGGACCCTCAGGGGCTGCCAGAGCCCGCTATCTCCCCATGTCTACGGGGCTGAAGCTAGAGATTCCTCTACAACATGATGATTATTCAGTAAGTCACTCCCATATCCAGCAATCTGTCCCTCACATCACGTCCAATCTAGAAATACTGAGGCCAGTCACAGACCCAGCAGTCGCAGTGCGTCTCCAAACAGACACCCTTACCCCAGCATGTGCCATATACACCACTTTGTCCCAGTCGACCTCCCCTAGGCCCCAGGAGGCAGTTAACGCTGTCTCACAAAGTGCAGGTGTCTCAACAGCTGAACAAAGGCCCCACAGGATGAGTCCAGATCTTCAGCCATGGTCTGATGATGGCCTCAGGTTATCGGGCTCAGGAGGCAACAAGCGCATGCTTTCTCCATCAAACAGCATAGAGTTGCCTCCAGAGTCACAGCAGCAGCAGAAAAGAGTAAAGGAAGAAGAGGAGAGGGAGGTGGGTTGTTCGGACAAATCATCTGTTGAGTCTTGCAAAGTGAAACAGGAGTCACGTTCAGATGCTGTTTACTCCCCTATCTCTCATGTTGGACCTTCATTCCCCAGTCTGCTGTCCAGCACCTGTAACAGCTGGTGCTATTTAAACTACATTAAACCAAACCCTTCTGCTCTCGATGAACAGAAGCCCTCAGTGTATTCATCGTGGTCTACTAGTGGCTATGACCCCAACCCACCTGGCCTCTCCAGCAAGACAGCGCTCTCTCTGCTGCACTGCAAGCAGAGGCTCAGTCCATCCATCTATACCCTATCCCCCATGTCTGTGCAGACAGCAGAGACAGTGGAGCAAGAGGACAACAAAAGACCCTCCTCCACAGAGGTAATTACAACACTGACCACTGATTACACCTGTCTGTAGACTCTGTAGACTTGGCCATGGCTATTACACCAGAACTCAAGGAATTGTACAGTAAGACTGATCGATGTAAAAAAGACTCAGAGGTCTATAAAAGCATAGGCGATAAGAACAGTAGTCACTGAGGCACTCCATATAAGAGGTGTGAAAAAGAGTGGGTTAGCTTTACTTACCATTAAAATTTTATAGAATCCCAGAGAAGACGGGTCCTTTAATGACTTTGGCAACAAAATTTAAAGTGTTGAAATGAAGCATGTGCTTTAACACATGTAATGAAAGACATCGTTCAATGAGAATTCCCAATTTTTGTCTCCCTGGGCATGCTGGAGCAGAGTTGGTGAATTTGCCCATGTCTCTTTCGAGTGTAGGTCTACAAAAGGCAGTCTTGCTACAGAGACTACGAGGGAACGAAGAAAGGACAGACATCAGTAGATGACAACAGGTCAAACAGAAAGGAGGAGAACGAGGAAGAGAAGCAGAAGGAGGAAGAGGGACAGGAGGAAAAATTCCAGTCATGCTTCAGAAATAAACAACCTCCTGAAGGCTGGATCTCTGAGAGAGGGTGAGTATGACCATCTGATACCTCAGGAGTATCTCAGCTAACGGTGCTGGGGTTGTTACTCAAAAATAGCAATGTGTTACATATTACTCGTTACTTTTCTAAAAAGTAATGCAGTAGGTTACGTAATTACTACTCAAAGAAAGTAACTTGTGACACTACTCGTGTTACTTTTACGTTACTCCGTAAAGTAACTTGAAATGCATTGTCACATAATTACCAGTTAACAATATAAACCTAAGGCTACACTAATATGATTTTCTGTTCTTGTTTATGTATGAAGACAAAACCGACAATACAGTGTTAAAAACCAACCCAGAGACTGAAAAGCCATCACCACAGTGAGGCTGCAGGTCTGACTGCTTGTCGCTGCACGTGTTACCTGCTGAAGTTCGGGTTCTGGGGTCGGCATACACTCGGCTTTAACATCATTCTTTGCTAGCTCTGTGTTAGCATGTTGTGTTGGCAACATAATGCAGTTGCTAACTGTCCTGGATGCAGTTTTCACTTTGCCACTGCGCTCTTGGCCTTTTGTGCATTGAGAATAAAAGTAATGTCCAAATCTCTACTGCTTAAAAATTGTAGACCTCTCTACCATTTTCCTCCTCTTCTGCACACGAATTGAAATCAGCTAAAGTGCACATAAAGAAAACGGCATGTTTGATTATTTTTTCTTTTTTTCATTCCATCTGTCCGTGTGCAGAAAACTTAGAGCCTTTGTAACACAAGTAATGGCATAAATTGTAACTGTAATGTAATGACTGAATTTAGCACAATAATGCATTAGATATCTACGTTACTGACAAAGTGTAGTAATGTAATGTGATTACAGTAACGTATTACTTTGGAAAAAGTTACACCCAAGACCGTCAGCTAATAACAATATATTATTTTTATTTATACTGATGTACCACATTACTTGTAGTGCAGAAAGCATGTGTCACATACTGTTCTGTGTTCTGGAAACTGTTGTCCATTACGTTGGACAGGCTAAGGGTTGGCTGGCTGCACCAACATAGTCCATCTGTTGAAGGGCTGAAGCCAGGAAACTACCTAGCTTCCTCTGCTCCTGCAGAGATTCATTTACACCAGCCATCAGAGCCATTCACATGGACCAGCAGTACATTGTTGGCTGTGTGTACTGGTGTAACACGGACATCGTGTACAGACACGGCATTAGTCATTAAAGAAAACCTGCCTCACAAAAGAATGGAAAACAGTCAAATGCTATACAAAGAAAAGGGCCTAGGAATATGCTGGAAAAATGTGAAACAAGGGATCTGAATTTTTTTTAAATTAATGGTTTGGAGCTGTTCTTTTATTAAGAATTGAGTACAGTCTATGTGGAGGTTAATACAGTGTGTATACTGTTTTGTAATGAAAACAAACCCAGAAACATTAAGAGTCTAAGCTTAATTAATGGTTCATTTTTGACTTATTAACCCTCTGAGGTCTATGCCATCATCGGTGGTAAGCCTAGCCGTAACCTTGTATTTTGCAGGAAACCAAAACAGATATTTGGTTGAGGAACATTATTCAGAAATTGCTGCACAATTTATAGATGCAGTTTTTTGCAGATGAGTGAATTTCTGCCCATCTTTAATTGTGACTCCTTTTTGTACTCAATCATGTTATTGACTTATTGCCAATTAACCTAATTAGTTGCAAAATGTTCCTCCAGCTGTTTCTTTTTCATTGCATTCTGTTTCTATTTATGTTTTTCACAGCAACCCGACTTTTTGGAATCAGGGCTGTAGAACCAGCAACCCTATAGCCAGCTTTTCTGAAAAAAAAAAATCAATTATCAAAACAGTTCTAACTCACTGCTCATGACCCAACTTTCAATTCAATTCTGTTCAATTGAATTCAGTTCAAATCCATTCAATTTTATTTATATAGCGCCAAATCACAGCAAGAGTCACCTCAGGCACTTTATGGATTAAGACTCTACAATAATACAGAGAAAACCTCAACAATCAGACAACGACCTATGAGCAAGCACTTGGCAACAGTGGGAAGGAAAATCTTGCTTTTAACAGGAAGAATTCTCTAGTAGAACCAGGCTCAGGGAGGTGCAGCCATCTGCTGCGACCTGTTGGACGTGAGAGGAGGGAGACCAGACAAAAGACATGCTGCGGACGAGAGCCAGAGATTAATAGTAACGATTAAATAATTTAATAATTATTAATAATAATACTGATTATTAAATGCAGAGTGGTGTATAAACAGTGAACAGACGTGAATGAAGAAGAAATACTTGATGCATCATGGGAACCCCCCAGCAGCTTACGCTGATTGCAGTGTAGCTAAGGGAGTGTTAACGGTCACCTGATCCAACCCTAATTATAAGATTTTCCCCTCCAGCTTATGGGTTATATGCTTTAAGATGAGCATTTGTGAGTTATACCAGGGGGTAACTTCTGATTCGAGGCTTTCTTTTCTTTTGTAAAACTATTGATCAACCTCTTAGGTAGCTGCTCTGCTCTGTGTTGGCACATGGCATTGAAGAACATAATAATGGAGGAATTATATCATTAAACTTAGTTGCAGCACTTTCAGAAAGATACCTATTGTAATAAAATTTATTCCCCCACTGTAAATGTTATTAAGAAATGATCAGACAAAATAGAGTTTTCAGGGACTGCTGTTAAATGTTCAGTTTCTATGCCATATGTCAGAGAGTGATTAAAGTGGTGGGTGGGTTTATTTACATTTTGAAAGAAGACAGTTGAGTCTAAGAATAGATTAAATGCAGTGGTCAGGTTGTTGTTTTTAATCAGTTAAAAAAAGATAGACAGAAACTCTACGTAAGGGCCAGGTAGGCAATAAATATTAACAAATAAAACTGTTTTTTGATTTTTCCAATTACGTTGGAAAAGGCTAAGAGTCCGGCTTTCACATGAATTAAAACTCTGATTATGTCTATGCTTGATTAAAAAGCTGAAGTGGACTTAGAAGTAAGACCTAATGTTCATCATCCACATTTAACTGTTTTGCAGTCAACAATGCTATATTGTTCCTTCTTTGTGTGTTTTACCTTAACCCTAACCCTAGGTGTTCAGAATATGAATATTTTTTTTTGACCTTTAGACAGGAAAGTGGGAGAGAGAGGGGAGAAGACATGCGGCAAAGGGCTACAGGTCATCCGTGAACCCAGCCCGACTGCACTATGACTATGCGGCATATATAGTCGCCTGCTCACCCAGAATATGATTTTTTTAAATTATTTTTTTTGTATTTATATTTTTCTCCCAAGTCTTGGCAATAATGTGACAAAGAAAAATAATTATACATAATTACAAACATCAGAAATATCGTGTTAGGGTAGGGTTAGGTTATTGCCAATGATTACTTAGATCAGAGTTTTACCAGATAATAACTATCACAGATATGAATTAAAGCTCAACAATGAGCTATGATGGTAATACAGTTGCATCTTATTGAGGATTGAAACACTAACATATATGAAAAGATAGTCACACTCTGTTCTGTTGTGTTTATTTGATTAAACCCCACAGATCTTCTCATTTTCATTTGCAGTGAGGTTAAATCAGACACGCTGAGTAGTTTTGATACCTATCAGAAATAAACACTGCTGTGATGTGACAGAGGGAGTGCAGAGAAGTGCCATCTGTGTGTCTCTTTTTTGGTTCAGGAGTGTGTCTGCGAAACAAATCCCTGTTGTGACTCATGTTGACGCTCATCACAGCCTTCCTAAAAGAGTGAGTCATCCTCACGCCCGCCTGCTTTCTGCTTTCTCCGTCTGCTCTGTCTGTCTGAGGAACATAAAGACAAAACGGAGGCAGCAAGGTAGTGGGATGTTGCCATTTTTTTTTCAACTGGGGAAAGCCAAGGGCACTAGATTCAAATTGAGTGTGAATGGGTGTTACACGAAATTTATACCTGCTGAGTACAGAGTGCAGGCATGAAGGCAAAGTGTTTCTCTTTCATTAACTTGGAAGTTTTCCGAGACTGTAAAAGCAACCATTTATGATACCTGCTGACTTTATGCAGCCACACACGGCCTGTAGTGAAAATAGAAGAATAAACAGCCAATTATAACCAGAACCATTGTTTGTCATAGAAATGTGTTTTCATTTTCAGTGTTTTTTCATGCTTATTTGGAGCAGCAGCTGGTTTGGGCCAGGGTTTCCCTCCCTCTTGTGCCTGTTTTTATTGGCTGCGCTTGCAGTAAACCCCTGTACCTTGAGCCGCATCGAAGGCGCCCTCTTGTTTGGGCTTGGTGGTGGTGTTAGCTGTGAAAGGGGGCTTAAAGGCACTGGGAGGGAGAGGGGTCTGGTTTTTTGGCTTATGAAAGGTGCTCTGTTGAAGCTAAAGTGGGTGCCTCACTGAAGGAGCTGAAGTGAAATGTTGGACCCCGGGACCAGCTGCCACCGTTTGAGCAACCTATGTTTAAAGGCCAAACAGAACCAGACAGTACACTTATATTGATAAATACTAACAGGTGCTGAAGGGCCCCCAGCCTGTCTGTCAGCTCCTGTTACATTCATATTGATTGCTACTATCATCCTAAGCTGGCTGACAAGGAAACACTCTTGAGTACCAAACTGAAACCTCTTTCTCCCTTCACATCTGCAGATCAAACAAGAGCTATGCTGATGCACCTGGTGGAGGTGGAGAAGAGTACCAGTGTGAGGACTCTAGATTCTCCTTAAGGACTGCTCCCGTACTCTCCACAGACTCACCATCATATAATTGTAATCTCTGTGACACCACATTCAAAGCTGCAGGTAAGGACAGACAGTAAAAATGATTGTTTTAAGTTTCTAATGTGCATGTTCTCTGTGCATCAGTAATGAGCTGCTCTTTTGTACTTCCAGGGAGTCTCACTGAACACCTGAGATCTAAGGCACATGGAAAAGAAACCTGCTGTTACCCAGGGGACACATATGAAGGTACAATGTGTTGTGCACTTACCTTGTTTTTTTACTAGTAAGACAGTGCCGTATTTCAGTGAGCATTATTTTCTGCCATTGCCTAAAAATAAATGCAGTAATTAAATGTTCTCATACAGCTGCTTGGTAAATCAGATGCCCCATGCTCTTTTTTTTTTTTTAGCACTGTTAGCACACTTATCACTTTAAATTTCTGCCACAATCTCCTTACTACACACACAGTTTATCAAATATCGGACCTTTTTAAAATGAACATAAAGGACTGACAGAATAAGATTCCAACCCAGCTGCTGTTATCTTAGAGGGAGGTGGCCCACTTCACCAACCTCTTTAAGAATCAGAAGGGGATAAAACTGAATTTAAAAAACTACTCAAATCAAAGCTTCTTTTGCATTTTGCAGTCATGCTAATTTCTCTAAGAATTTCTCAGGCTATGGATGTCAGCAAAGGTGAGAGAGGAGGGAGGGCTGTAGTAAAGCAAGTAGTGCAGCAGAACAAGTGTTTTTATAAATGATAAAAAGCAAAGAACAAAACAGCAACAGGAAAACTGTTCTTTGTTGGGGGAGGAAGCAGTGGGGGTGGGAAACATTGCAAAAATATGCTCTATACAAAGGATGGATGCAGCTACTGTGACTCACTGGTTTGTAGCCTAGAGTTTGATTACCGGCTGTCACCAGCTTGTTTTCCTGGTGACAGACGTGACCATATTTGGCGAGAAGGTGCTAAGTTATCAGCTAATGCTAACAAGCTGCATCCATAGACTTCACGAGTGCATCGCACAGACACAGTACTTGCTAATTGGTTTCAAATAACATCCAAATAAATTAGTAGACTTTCACTCACCAACACTGTAGGACAGACATCTTGGATGGTCTGTTATTGCAATTAACCACAGCAAGCTATATTAATTGGGTCCAGAAGTAAGCAACAACACAAACACAGTTGTGAGGTCTGGGGCCCTATTCCATGAGGCAAGTTCAACAAAGTCTGAGTTGAATAACTAAATTAAACTCTGAGTCAATTAAGTAACAAACAATTGATTAAGCTCTGAATTTTCGGTTCTAGAAAGGCTGATCAGAATAAGTTCAATAAGCTTCACTCAGAGTTAAGCACGTGCATGAGTACAGAAAGAAACTCATCATCAATAGAGCTCAATACCATGTTTCACCATGGCAGTGGGTAAATAAAGAGCGGTGTTCCCTTTTTTTTTAAAGTGCACCACAATGTTTATCTTTTTTTAAAAAAAGAAACGGATTGGAGAAATTAATCATTTTAATTAGCTTGGGACCCTCTGTCATTTTCATAAACAGTATAATAGTTTGAGATAAAATATATAAATTTAATATATATTTTTTATGCTTTCTGTGGTCATCTTTTACCCAGCATGAATTTTTATGAGATGAAGCTGGAACGTTACTTCTACATTTGATTTTCAAATTGAATTATTCAGCTGTAACCTGACAGGAACAAAGTGTAGGTTGCTGTATGCTTGGATGGCAATTTTAGGAAAAGGAAATGAAAGCCATTGTCTGTCAGCTGGTTCAGGTGCTGCAGAGAGAAACTCAGTTTGTTGAAGAACATTTGCAAAAGTATCCTGAAATGCCATGTCCCCCATCATCTTTGTTCAAGTTCAGCAGAAAAACTCAATCTTTTTTCATTAATGTCGCATGGCCTTACTTCTAATTCTACATCAAATGCTATTGTTTTCCATTGATACTTTTTTAATGCTTTAAGTCTTTGAGCTACATCGTGTCCCTGAATTGCCTGTCCCCCTGTTGCTCTCATGGAAATCCCTCTGAATAGCTCTTCTCATTGGTCCTCTAGTTACATGATTTTCTGTAAGTTTTATTTTATTTTTTTTAGAGGGAAATCATCTACAAGAACCAGAGTAAATGTCACTCATTCATCAACCTTTTTTTCCATGTTTCACAAGGGATCATAGATGACATACTTTATTGATCACACAATAATTTTTCCTTGTGGGATCAATAAGGTAACTAACAAACAACCAACCTACCAACCTTTATTGATAATATAACTGACATTTTTTTGTGATTTTGACCATATAGTGATAAACATGAGTAATAATGGCAAACTTAAGCATAAATGTCCTCTAGGTTACTGTCCACCCTGTTACAGTTTTCCTCAGTAACAGGGTAGACACACAGTACTGGGCAGGTTGGCCATAGATGTAACATTTATTAAAAGCATAACATGTCGGGGTTTAATCTAAGAAACTTTTTTAGTTTAGTGTATTAATATAAAATACATTATCTCATATTTTGGTATCTAAATCCCACACATCTTGGGTAGTGAGATTGTCCGTGTAAAAGAAGATTACAAAGACCATTGAAAATGCCAATAAAATACACTAGCATGATTTTGTTGGTATGCTTTATATATATATATATATATATATATATATATATATAAAAAATATATATAAATTTATATTTTTATA
>VUQK01004466.1:44694-60278 GCA_015106715.1 Bujurquina vittata | reverse complement strand
ATGATTATGTGTGATGATTTTATGTTATGATGATTTGTTGTGTACTACATTGATGTTTTAATGCTTTTCATGATTTTAATGCACATCTGTTTGATTATCTTATGATGTAAAGCACTTTGAATTGCCTTGCCGCTGAAATGTGCTATACAAATACATTTTTACTTACTTACTTGCATTATCCTAAATTAGCAGTCCGATTTTTGTTGTTAATTTACCTTCCTCAGTCCACTCCCCCTTATCATTTCCTTTCCTCTGTCTGTCTTTCCCTCAGAGCATGGAGAGGCTGTCCATGCTTGCCTTCCATCCCGTGAAAATGCAGAGCTGTTACGAGAAGGTGGAGGAACTCAACCTGGAGGGGCTGCAGCAGCGCTTCAACGTCTCCAGTCCATCTGTGTTCATCAGCAGGGCTCAGATCCTTATGAGGGAGGTAAGATGCTACAGCCCGCCTTTCTGATATGACAGGAAATATACATTTATCACCTGCCAGGATGCCTGAAAACACTCCCTACGCCTCAGTAAAATATGACAAACTCGCTTCCACGCCACCTCTCTACCGCCACCTGGTGGACAAAAAGAGTATGGCAGTTTTAAAGCTGGGCTGTGGCACACCTGACCTTTTCTAATTGTTTGATTTTGACAGCAAATGGACAACGCAGTGTACACATTTGAGCAGCTGCTTCATCAGTCTTTAGAGGCCCAGGGAGACAATGACATGTGCAAGATCATCCAGCGATGCCAGGACAGAGTCCTCAAGGTAAAACACAAGCACTTGTGCAATAAAGTAGATGAACAGTAGGAAAGCTCAAAGGAACTTGAAGGTTTTTTTTCAAATTTATTCTTATGTTGCAAAGTATTCAGTATAGATTTTGCAGGATAAACCTGTTGTTGCTGATGAGATATGTGGGTCAAAGGTCAAGTGAACTCTAAATGAGTTCATTTGATGGATATCTAAGGAGAAGCTGAATTTACAGCAGAGCATTATTAAGCCTTGAAAGGTATGGCTCATAAAAGATCATTTGTGTCCTTGAGCTATGTTTGTGTTTCTGGTTTTTCCTGTCAGAAATATGACTACGACAGCAGCACAGTTCGCAAGAAGTTCTTCAGAGAGGCTCTGCTGCAGATCATCATCCCCTACATGCTGCAGAACCTCTCACCATCCTGTTCACCTGTGAGTAACACAAATAAAATGGAACCTGATTCTTTTGTTTCTTACCAATTTTTCCTCTCCTTTACATGGGGGGGGGGTAGTTGCACAGAATGTAGGATCAGAAACATTATAAAAGGATGAATCCTTTTAGGGAAAACACATTTTACAGCAAAGGCAGCAGACGTTTTAAGCATTCTTCATCTGATTTGATAATTCGATACATGTAGTTTTTACGTCTCTATGGTCACTGAAATTAAATGTACTTTAGCTATTAATGGTTCATAAGGATCACCTGGACACTTTCTAAATGGCTGCACGGCAGGCAGACTTGTTTCTAAAAGGAATTTAGTAGCAAAGGGATGCATTTAAAGAGTGTGTTTTATGTTCATCTGCTGACCAGCTACAAGGACCGCTGCTACAAATGAAATCCAAACTGGTGGCCTGATGCTGGTGATAACTGTTTCATATCTGAATCCCGTCTCCTTAGGAACTGCCTCGGTTCAAGGAGCTAATCTTCGAGGACTTTTCCCGTTTTGTGCTGGTCGAAAATATATTTGAGGAAGTGGTGCTACAGTCTGTCTCCAAAGACATAATGATGGGTAAGGGCCAGAAAACACCAAGATTTAGAAACTGCCTTTATGATGATGGCAGTGATGGTTAGCAGCAGTAATAACATGTCTTGTGTTTTTTGTTTTTCTCTCTTCCTGTGTCCAGCTGTGAAGGAGGCAGCTGTGCAGAGGAAACATAATCTCTACAGGGACAGCATCATTCTGACCAACAGTGACCCCAACCTGCACCTGCTTGGGGAAAATTCCGAAGTAGACTGGGCCACCAAATTTGGGGTTGACGAGCATGTAGGTAGTGGAGATGAAGGAAAGGTGTCTGGGAGAAGACGCAAGCAGGTGGTATCAATGATACAGCTGGAAGGAGGTCCTCTGCCCTATGAGTCCTGCCTGGAGGTCCCAGGAGTGGAGCTGATCCCCGAGGAGGATGCTGAGATGTCTCAGAGCAAAGAGGAGGACCAGCCGGAGAAAGAGGAGGACCTAGGCCCATCTGAGAACCCCAAGTCTCCTGATAGCGTGAATGAAATCAGGGACCTGATTAATCCAGTGGTTGAGATGGTGCTGCCAGTGTCCAAGGAGAAGCATGATGAAATCAGCAAAGAGGAGACCACAGGCACCATCACCATGGAGGACGGGGTCCCGGAAAACGTGACTCACGTCACCACCGTGGTGGAGACCGTTCCCAGGAATTCTCTCCGAGAGAAGACGTCCCCGCAAGCAATCCTCCAGCAGCTGGTAGCAAGCAAGAAGCAGGAAGTCAATAAGGAGGAAGCAGCCATTCAGAACGCCATTGAGGAACTAGAGATAGCAGTTCAGGAAGATGCAAGTGAACACATTGCCGAGATCTCTGCAGTGGAATCAGATTACGAGTCCTCACCACCACTGGTTACAGACTTTGGCTCGCGTGAGGACAGCGGCTTCCAGTCACCCACCAGTGAGGGGCTGGATGACGGGGAGCCTCAGCCAATCACGAATGGTCTGAATGGAGAGAAAAAGATCATCGACCCTGTAGAAGTGGAGGTTGTTTTATCATAAGAAGGCACTCCTCTGCATAAACTGGAGAAAACTGCAGAGACAGACAGAGGCTTGCATGTCATAATTATTGAAAAGCTGAATGAATATGGATTGTATTTAAAGGATTGAAAATTCCTTTTCTTTGTTGCTCTTGATATTGGACACTACAGAACCCACTCTTCCAGTTTTTTGACACACATATTTGATGATTGGTGAGTGCAGGTTTACTTCATATTTTGTGTATGTCAGTAAATTCTTATCCGATTTATATCAACTCTCTATGTTATGACAGCAGATTTTGGCCTGTTACAATGTTAACACATTTTAAATGATAATCAACACTTTCTAAAATGTGCACAGCAGGAGAGAAAGGCAAACTAGACCCAAGATTTTGGCATTTTTGAGATTTGTTTACACAGCAGGAGGTAATTTGAATATCTCTAACAATTTTAGGCTCATAATTGCAACTTTACTGCAGGGAAACAGTCTTGCCTAGTCAGCTTATCCTCTATCCGGGCAGCAGGGGGTGCTAGAGCAAAGTTTTCTGCTTCATCCTGAACCATATTTATCTATTTTTGTAAAATATTCTTTTAGACACACGCCGTTTCTTTACTCTATGGCCTTTATGTTTCAGTGCATTTCAGTAGAAACAGGCAGGGGGTTGGTAAATCTAGCTACAATAACTTTAAAACCAAGATGTCTATTTTTTAAAATATATCAAATTATATTGTTTCTTGTGACTTTGCCTTCGGATTCTAGAGAGGACCAAGAAACAACAACAGCTCTGGAGGAAGCCTGCTTCGTGATTAGAAGGAAATATTTAATTTGGGCTTTTAGTCATATCACTTGTATCAGATATTAATTTTCTTTTAATTATTTAAAATCCATCCATCTAAAATCATACAGACTGCTGTAATGGTATCAAGCTTCACATTTAGCTTGTGTTTTATATGACAAATAGTTTCAGATAATAGGCTTTAATTCTATATAATTATAATTTTGGTTCAGTTTTGCAAGCGGTTTCATGAAAATAAATTAATTTGGTACTAAATATGGTGGGGGTAGGGGGGGTTAGCTGTATGCTTATTGTTGAGAAATGTCATGACCTGCTATGTACTAACTAAAAAACTCAGACTAGCACGTAGTTCACATTTTAACACTAAAAAATATTTTTTAATAAGAGCAACAGAATTTATACATTTTCAGTCAATATTTCATAAAAGACAACACCTTCTGACCTTAGACTAATAATTCCCTTTGAAAAAGGGCAAAATAGGGAGAAGGCGGCAAAAGAGGACACATACGCAGCACTGGATTTTAATTATGGTTAGACAGGTTAACAGGATCAAACTCCAGGTAAATAAAGCACATGCATAGAATTTAACTCATTTTTACAATCCAGAGTGTAAAGTTGCAGTCTTTTCTGGAAATACGTCCACTTTAGTAGTGTAGTTAAAACCCAGGCTGTATTTTAATATTAAATGTTGAGTTGTAATTGTTAATGTAACTGTTCCCAATGCATCCACGGCACATCAATCAGGACCCGGAGTCACAGCTAAGGCCCATTATTCCCAATGGAGAACGACCTTCCCTTGTTTTATTTATTATAAAAACCTGTGTGGATTTTAACATTCAGGTGTAATCGGCTTTCATCTGTTTGTATTCGGAGGACTTTTATCTTTTCTTGAAACATGTATCAAAATGGATGAATAAAAACACTTCATCAGCTTCAGTCTCTTTTTTCCCCCCCCTCCAAACAAGTGAGATTTTTATTCAAAGACAAAAAAATCCATTAAAAAAAATAAGAACAAGCTTTTAGTGTCAGAATCAGGTTAAAAAACAGTCCCAAAGGGTCAGAACACCAAAAACGTTTCTGAGCTCCGAGGCACTTTGTTTTTCTGATTTGTGGTGGATTGCCACAGAACCGCGTGACTGTGAATCATCGAAAACCGAGATGATCTTTCAGATGGGTTCATAAGCCAGAATCATATGAATCAGTTCCTCATATTGAGCGCAGCACCGCCTCGTGACTTCTGACTGTAAATGTTCCAGCTGCAAGCCAGCTTTAAGATTTCACTCCAGAGCACTCGTCAGTTAAATATCAAGTTTCTTAAACGAGTTAATCATTTCACATAGCAAACTGCAAATTATGCAGCATCAATTAACGCCCTATCAGACTTGTGCAGAAAAGCTGTGAAGGCCTCCCATCTCTGGGTTTTGTGGTACCCTGCGGTGGTGAGTGATTTCAACGCATTTCATCGTTTTAAATCAACTGTATTTTCAATATAATTTAAAAAACGAGAACTTAGCAGCACTACTTCCCCTGGAGATTATACAAATTTTTTTTCCAGCGGTGTTAAGTCACGTAGTCTGTCGATTTTTAAAAGCGAAGTAAAACTAAACCTCAGAGACTGAAAAACTGAGCATTTTCTCAACATTGTGAACCTTTAACACAAAAGAGTTATTAATTAGGGACAAATGCTAAAATGCAGTATGTGTTTCCTGGAAACTTTAAACATTTTCAGTTTTCATATCGATAGATGAGATTTATGCAAAGCTTAGTGTCACGCAGCTCATTCGCCAGCACTTTTTCATTAATTATCCAGAGCGTGAGATCCTCTGTCCTTTGTCTTCAGTTCACTATATTAAATGTCCATACCGTCACATCCGATCCAGGAGAGGAAATGCGACAAAATAACCGAGGACAGACCCCACGATGACCCCGAGAAAGATCCAGGTGTTGTAGGACATGACGCACAACATCAGCATGTAGGCCAGAGACACCTGCAGCACGTGGAGGACTGTCTGGATGACATGCAGCAACCAGCTGAAAGCGGATAAATTAATACTTCAAATACATCATTCTGCTAAGCACTGCAGAGTCAGTCTGCCAATGTGTGAAGGTGTCCTCTACTGTAGGAGACACTTAACATAAAAGGGTGCAGGGGTTACTACAACGTCAGCAAGAACATTCAGTGACATGAAAGTTATGTTATTATTATTATATAGCCTGTCTCTCTCTGTTAGCGACCTCTCCGGGGTGTATCCCGCCTTTCCACCCCGTGCCTGCTGGGATAGCCTCCAGATCCCCACAACTCTAAACTGGCTAAGTAAATGATCAGATGCATTCAGTCTCCAGAATATGACACAGCACACAAAGACACAAATAAAGGATGCAGCAGGAGAAACACAGCACACTCCACTGTCACGCTTATCAACAAATACAACAGTAAGGGTGCAGGGAGGTTAAAGGCAATAAATAAGAGTAATCACTATTGAATAAATAATTAACTTTATGACAGTAGTAATGCTACAATCCTTTACTTGTGGCCTCTCTGCTTTCAGTCCTCTGTGAGGATTTGAAATCAATGTTCAGTCCTCCAATCTCCTTGGACGCCTTGTTTTTGTGAGGTAAAGATTTTTTTTAACTCCTTAAAAAAAACAATTTAAAAAAAGAGGACGAACCAGGAACCAAAACTGTGGTCCAAAAATTGAGGTGTTAGATTACATTATAATAAGGTCGCAACAGACGATGAGAAAATGATTCGAGTTAAAAGGATTAAAAGCTGCGTTTGTGTAGCTAACCAGCTAATAATCTGCAGCATCCTTCAATCCCACTCATAATCGTTTCAGTGGCTTTGAACAGAATTTAACTAACTGCATACATGATGGTGAATTTCACTGATGGTCTCTGGTCACTACATCCCTCCTAGTTTCTTCCTGTGTGGACGAAACTCAGCATTCAGAGAAATCACTACACTCTGCATGTTTCTGCACCAAACAAGTATAACTGCTTTTACCTGACTTTCTTTTCAGCCTGAACTAATTATTATTTCCCAGGATTTTAACTCTTAAAATGTGTAGCTCTGTTTCTCTGCATTTCACTGTGCAACCTGTGATAAAAAGTTATTATAAATGACCAAGTTCACTTGGACTAACCTGTTTCTGGTACTTGGAGCTGGAGGCTTTGATGCTATAGGGGTCAGTGAGGATTCAGAGGGGCTGCTGTCCAGGACAGAGATGCTCTCGCAGCGGGAGGAAGGTGGGGCGCCGTATTGGGACTGAGGGTGGGTCAGCTTGGAGCTATTCCCCAGCCACACTCTCCATACTTTGAGGAGCTCATAAAAGACAGTCAGGAGCAAGACCACCAAAACTGAGAGCACCATCCCTGTAGGTACAATAACACACATGTTAACTCACAAAATAGTGTCAATACACAATAGTGTGCATTACAGGCCAAGATGTGTCAAGCTAGAACACCACAATATATAAAACATTAAACAAGTTCGATTCAAAGTGTCATCGGCTAACTAACTCTCGCTCCTTAAACCTCTCCTTAAGGAATGAAAATAAACACTTTACAATAAGAGATGCTAAAACATATTTACACCTCTCAGGCAGATAAAACACAGCAAGTTCATGAACACAGTAGATTGAGCTCATGCAGTAATTTGGGCAAGATTACATAAACACATGATGAACGTTATGCTTCATCATGAGACTGCAACACTCTGCAGCTTACCTGCAGGGCTGTGCACATCCCAGAAGTCGAACAGCAGTGTCACACTGCTCGACGTTCCAAAAGTCATCTAAAGGAAAATGAGAACATTATTAGGTGACGCTCACTGGTTAAATGTAGGTTGTGGGCACATAGAAAATTTGGGGTTCTAGATTATATAGCACCAAATCACATAAACAGTCACCTCAAGGTGCTGTATATTGTAAAGTTATAGACACTACAATAATGTGTGTCCTCCTTGCTTTGTTTTTGGTACAGCAATGCTCACAATATCTTGGATTACAGAGTCATACATACAGATAAAGCATAAAAAAAAATTACATTTACACCATCTTACACAAATACGCTGTAAATACAGCTGATTTGGGCCCACAATTAGAGGACGCACTGCCCCACAAAAGCGCACTTTGTTCTGGCTTGCTGCTGTGGATGTGTGACTGATAGAGGAATGCACTGTGTGCGTCTGTTGCTTGTTCAGCAGCCCGGCGCTCTCCCTCATAATTCACCACCTGTCTTGGCATGAGTGCCTCTCACCAGCTGCACACTGGCAATAGCCTAACTGAGACCTGCTCCTCCACTTTGCAGAAATATCAGAAATAGAACCAAATTCTGAAGCGCCGTGTTAAACTAAAATTAAGAAATGAATGAGAGCATAAATAAATAAATAAACAATGAAGCCAAAATGGAAATTCTCCCACTTCTTACCATCCATCACTTTATGTCTCCTTGCACTCTTAAATCCTCTAATGACAAAACTGCTAAGACAGCCGATATTTCTCACTAAAAATGCAGCTTTTGCTGTTCATGCCTCCAAACTTTAGGACAGCCTCCCATCAGCCCTCTGTTCTTTCTCAGTAATCGCCCTCTGCCTCTCTCTCTCTCTTGCTTTGTTTCACTTTCAAAAATTTCCATGTATGCAGATTATCAAGCAACACATTGAATGGAGTACCCCACCCAACTTTAGGAAAGAGAGGAAGCCCCCGAGGGCTTCTTGTGTCATTTTCTTTCTTTCTTGAGTCTCCCCTTCCTGAGTTAACTCCAGTCTTTCTCTTTTCTGTCCAAGCAAAATTTTCAACCAATGATTATACAAACTAAGCACAGCTTCTTGAAGGACTGCACACAAGTGCATTCTTGTAGTGTTTACAGGATCATAAACCTTTACAGCAGTCAAAGACCTACACAAATGAACACCAATGTGGGACCATAAACCCTGCATAAGGTCATTATGAATGCAATGGGAAACTATCTGAAAGGTTCACTAAAAGGTGAAATGCCACACTGGACAAGGCTGCACTTTGTCCTCTAATGGGTTCCCGAGTGCCACTGATAGGATTACGACAGCCACCAATCTGAGGCATCCACTGGAGCCAGTTTTCCCAATTTCTACACTATCTAGACTTTGCTGGTCATCCTGGGTAAAGAACACCCGACTGCAACAGAAAAAAATAGACAGTCATATGTGTTATGCCATTTCTGATACGTCACTTCAAGTGAACGGGGACACTCTTAACTACAGAGATTAGTCAAGCCATCTTGGTACTACTGTCAGCAAAGACAATGCAGTACAAAAGGTTATCAGAACAAGGATTATCTGGATTATTTGGAGTTCAAATCAATGAGCTTAAGAACAAAGGCCCATCTGTCCAACAGAAACCAGAGTTGTTGTTTTGTCCAGCATGGTGGCCATGACGTGAAAACAATTGATGCCTAAATCCTCCTTTTTTTTTTGCAGCCTTATAAAATCTCAAATATACAGCACGTCTAGCTAGACCAGATGACTAAGCTCAACAGTGAAGCACCGATAACCAAACCACTGCAAAGTTCTTCCCTAAATGAATTTAAATGACCCCATGTTAGAATATGGACCTAACAAGGGGCAAAGCACAACGAGACAGATCACAGAGGAGGCAGATGCTAATTAGAAACATGATGATGTCACTGTCAGCACACACCAATGCTGAAGATACAATGGGCACTAAGAAAGGAACCCATTTGATTCTTCTCAATAAAATATTTTGCTTGGTTTTAACCTCAGCGTTTGCTTTCATTTTCTAGTTCTAAACCCATCTGGGTTGTTTAAAATCTGTCAGGTGAGCTGCCTGGCTACTCGCCTCTTTAGTGAGCTCACCTTTTTAACATACTAAGTGAACCGTTTTGCACATAAATTACGAATAATCCCACAAAAGCAGCCTCCAGTTTATGTAAACTTAGTTATTATTCTAAGGACAGAAATGTCTAGAAAGAGAAAGAGTTGGGTCAACAATCCAACTGGAGGCCAAACCTGGAGATCAGTGAGAGCTTATCTTTGAAATACACTTCGGAAAAACCAGGTGTTTATTTTCAAGGTAACAGTTGAGACTGCAAACGCTGTAATCAATGTTGCTACTGCAAACACTCAAAAGGACTGACCCAAAGTGTTCTTGCACTTTTACAAGGACAGAGAACAATTTAAAGTGTGCTTGAGGTATTTAGGTTTAAATGAGAACTTTCATTAAAAAAAAAATAAAATGAAAACCAGAACAGCATAAATGCACAAAAAGACCTGAATAAAATGATTGGTCTTATTCTGAATTCAAAGAGCATAAAGTAGGGACACCTACACATGAATACACACCTGGCAATTCTGACCTGAATTCAATTTTATTAGAAATCTACACTTTAAAGAAATCAGCAGGTCAACCATAACTACAGATATAATAATGTCCAGCTTTGGGTGACACTGTCAGCAAAGTTAATTATATAGTTACATAATACTGACGTTGCACTTTTTAGTGGTGTACCAGACTGTAATATATTAAAAAGCTGGTCTTACTAGGCTTCCAATCTTATTAGGTTGATAACTATAACCACTCATTGTGAAAATTAAAGTTAACACACAAGTCATCTTAGTCTGGGAGATATGGCTTACCTAAAAACTTACACTGCAGAAAGTAGCAGCAGTTAAATGGGACCTTTACAGCAGATCCTCTCATATTCTCCCCACAGGTGAACTACATGCATCACCTTTACGAGTCAGAAACCAGTAAGTACTGGTTACACCACATTTCTGGGTTTATTGTGGCCAGTTCCCTGAAGTGTGTGTGACATGTTTTCCTCACACCGAGTGAGTCAATGCCGCACATTAACCTGCAGAGAAACGTCTCAAATGCAAAACAGCTTATTAAAGCAACACATTATATGGAGTGTGATGGACAACTTACGCGCATCTCGGCGATCTTGCTGAGCAAAGGCCGACACACACTTTCAGCGGTTATTGAGTGCAGTTCCCATCACACACGACCCTCGGTCCGGGCATTCAAGTACGAGCCATTTCCATACAATCAGCGTGCACTTCTCAAAACCCCACAGCAGAAGCTACCACTATCCCAGCTAAACTGCCAGCGGACCGACGCTATGTCCCGTAGGCTACCCCGTGACTTCGCGTCATAAACAAAGGCTGACGGTCAATGTAGTTTTCAACATGTGGGACAAACACGCAAACATCCTCCGTGCGACTGCGTGGTCGAAATAGTGTGTCCCGCTGCCATTGCACCTGTCCGCAAACCCAAACGTCACCGTCGACATTAACAGGAGCGGCTACAACCGAGAACTATTTGAGTTTAAGAAAGTGAGAAATCACAATCAGTCAATGCGTTGATACATTGCGCATGCGTAAATCCAAGAGGCTACAGTCACGTGACAGACGGCAACAGCCGAAAGTATTTGTAGATTTTCGACTTGTTGCGTAGAACAGAGGTGCCAAATACAGTGTCCGGGGGATTTTCAAAGAGGGACAAAATTATAGTTAAGTCATATTCATATCCAAATGCTCACAGAGTATTTCTAGATCTTGATTTATTTCTGCTATTGCTTTAATAGCTATAGCAGAAATCTTAGTATAACTTTAAGAGGAGGAAAAAAATTACTAAAAACCTTATTTGGGGGCAGAGTTTTATGCTTCTGTGACCATTTAGATTTAAGTTCTTCTTTTGGCTTCACCCTCATCGATCTCACTCTTTCTGTAGCATCCTCTCCTGTCACACCAGCCCTCTGCGTGTCCTCCTTCACTGCATCAATGGACCTCCTCTGAGGTCTTCCTCCTTTCTTCCTGCCTGGCAGCTCCATAATCATCATCCTTTGTCCCACGATATCCAGTCCCTTCTCTACACATATGCAAACCATCTCAGCTTTGCCTCTCTGTGTCTCTAAAGTGGTCAACCTTTTTTATAATCTCTGATATGCTCATTTCTAATCTTGTCCCTTCTGGTCACTCCCAGTGAGCATCTTCAGCCCTTCCACCACGCTCTTTCAACCTTTATTGTAGCTTCAAATGGCTTAGGAGAACTAGGAAGCCGTCACTATATTCCCTAAGTAGCTGTGTGGCAGTGGATCAGTCCCATCCATATAATCATCTGTTCAAAGTGAGAATCAATGCATGCCATTATATAAAGTGCCAGATAGAAACATCAAAAGGCATGTCATATAACTTTATTGTTATTTTGTGCAGTACAACTTTGATTCTGCACGATAAGCTGAAACTGTACATGTACTGGTTGAGGTGCTACTATTAGTTTACTCCTACTGCACCTGTAAACAGTTCGTATAGTAGAAAAATACAAAACTGGACACCACTCATCAATATGTGAGGGGGGGGGATGAAAAGGGAACACAACATGAGGGAGATTCATAAAGCTATAGTACCTTTTGGTGGAGAGAATTTAGACAGAATGAGGACTGGTAAAGGCAGCGTGAAATGACTTCATATAGAAGGAATTGCACATATATATTTTTTTAAAACAAAAAGTTAAAAGCAAAGTTCAGCAGGTTTAAGTCCAGTGTCTCATGGTTTTTGAAAGCTACATCTGCGTACATCAAGTGCACTTTGCACAGTCCACTGGAGACAGAACAGGAGGAGCGTATCCCCGATGTCCTTCCAGAGAAGAATAACATCCACCACGGGCTCATGTAAATGCTGAAAGGTATCCAGATTGTTTAAGGCATGCTTTGACAATAATGTAGAGCCACTGCAATTTCTGTTTCTTCAGAGCTCCTGAAAACGTGGTAATGATTTGATGTCAGAGTTTGACTGGGGATTACTCTAAACACACGGGAAGATCAGACAAACACCTGAACAGTGACACAAACATTCAGTGCAGATGCTGTGCTTCAGATTTTCAGTGGCATTAGGCATTAGTAGGTCTGCAGGATGTTATTGAATATTTTCTTTTGTCATCAACATATGACACAATATGAAAAATGTATGCAATCACATGAAATTGCAGCACTGGAGTCTGTTTCATTGTTATGAATGACACGAGAGAAGGGTTTTGGTATGTGCAAAACAAAAAGTTTGGTGACCAAATTACTTTATAAATACAACATAATTTGCAGATGATTGCCTGCTGAGATTATATCATGTTACAATAACACAAAATGCAATGAAGTTCCACCCCACTGCTGTGCACAAGCAAAGAAAAACAGACAAAAAAAAAGGAAAGTGTTTCCAATTTAACACAGAAATGAATCAGGAAACTAGATATCAAGTTTAATGAAAGTAAAACTATTTTTTCTATCTCTCTCTCTCACACTCACACACACACACACACACACACACATATACACACTATGAAAAAAGCGCTAAATTGTCCACATGCGTTACCATCTGCACTGACTGAAACGCTCAAATTGCCACAAGAAATTTAAGGCAACAAAGGGGGAAAAAAATAAAATGACCATCCTGACTCAGATTCAAAACATGATGCAAATCACATGTGTCACATGGCATCAAAACAACAAGTATCTTCTACCTCAGTTTGTCAGTTCTGCTCAACAGGAAACTGATAGAAAGGGGATACGTTTATAGAGCGGACTCAGCTGGTGCGTCACAGAAGCAGGGACTCAGGTGGGTCGGTTAACAGGCTGCTCATATTAAGCTCCAGTTTCAAGAACAGGCTAAGAGACATGAAGCCTGTACCGGTATTGGCCACAAGGGGGAAGAGAAAGGCTTTCAGCGCTGCAGTCCTCATAACCAGCTGCAGGGAAAATGAGGCTCACCAGACAAACTGTCCTCTGAATGCAAAAGTGGTGTCGCAAGAAAAATGTCTCAAGGAACCAATGCAGGGAGAAGTAATCAAATAAAAAATATATAAACATTTAGAATTGATTTAAAAAGAAAAGTCAGTGAACCAACTGTTTAAGTCATTCAAACAATTAATAAAAATTGTCTGACTGCACTGCTTTGTGGAAGCGCTTTTGATTAAAGGGACAGTTCACCTTGAAATCTAATTTGCATTGGATTTTCCTCGGGTCTGTGGCGCTGTTTATCGGTTATGACTGATTTGGTGTGAGCTGCCCAGTCTGGAGATATAAGCTCTGCAGATGTCTGCCTACTGTTGAATATAATGGAACTTAATAGCACTCAGCTTTTGGAGCTAAAAGACAAAAACAAAAGGAAAAATAAAAATATTTGCAAAAAGGAAAAGTCCCCCCCAAATCAAAATCAAATGCCAGAACCACCTCGACCGTCTCCTTTCGGGGGAGTGACAGTTCTACTCTGAGCCTTTCCACATAACTGAGCTCCTCATGCTTTCTATCTACTAAGAGAGAGCCCAGACACCCTTCAAAGAAAGCTCATTCCCACTGCTCACGTCTGCTATCTCATTCTACCCACAGGTTGTGATCACAGGCGAGCTGGTGGGAATGTAGATTAACTGGTAAATCGACAGCTTTTCTCTTACGCTCAGCTATCTCCTTACCACAACAGACCGGTATGGCCTGTACCACACCAATCTGTCAATCTCCCACTCCACTCTTCCCTCACTTGTGAACAAGACCCCGAGATACTTAAACTCCTCCCCAGTTTGCAGTGTGCACTCCCCCCTTTTCCAGCTGAGAACCATGCCCTCAGAATCAGATGTGCTAATTCGCAGTCCTGATGCATCAAAATCCTTCAAACTATCTCTTGGATATGAAGTGGACATGAAAAAAACCTAACATTAAACAAAGATTTAACCATATGACCATGACCCCGGTGACCCCATATACAATCTCAACCTTGCTTTGGTCATATGCCATCTACCCATGAAGTTTGCCAAGTGTAGGCCGAACTGTTCTCGAGTTCTTGAGCGGACACTTAAATGGACGCCGCCTGGTCACCTGTGTGATCACATATGTCTCATCTTTCAGAGGGGGTAGAAAAAGCAGAGACGTAATCCCAAGGCCACCAAACTGAAAACTCTCCACCACTTGGCTGCACCTAGAAATCCTGTCCATAAAAGTTATGAACAGAATCAGTGACGAAGCGCAGCCAACACCTACCGGGAACAGATCCAAATTACTGCCAGCACTACAAACCAAACAGACTACAGTCATACAGCGACCTAATAGACCATAAGGAAAAAAACAGCAGCAATACATACATCATGAACTGGTAACTTAAAAAAAAAAGAAAAAAAAAAAGCACTGATCTCATTAAGAGCAGTTTCATGTAGGAACTATTTCTTTCTGTTGTCTTCATCCGCCAAACAAAAGAAGTAAACTGCATTGCAGAAATGCATTGAGGAAGTAAACATCCTTGATCCACGAGGCTAGCTAAGATAACAGCCAGCTGCTGTGGAGGCCTTTAGTGTTTACATCATGAGCCTCCTGTTGGATGTTTGCTTCTGGAGACCGATATGGTTGGCAGTAACAGGCTCATGATTATTGATGACTTTTTTTTATGTATTTTTGGTGCACTGAGCACCTCAAATGCCATCTAGTTCCATTATACACAAGAGTACATCAGTACACATGATATCTAAAATTGGGCGACTCAGTTACACTGAATAAACAGCACTGCAGACCAGAGGAAAGAGACTCCATATACTGAATTTGAATTTGTCCCTTTAATTATTTTACTCAGCGATTCAGCTTAGTGGTTTCATTAAGTACTCACTTATCTTTATAACAATTATGTGTAATTAAAAAAAAAAAGGCTCTGCTATAAAAAGGAGCATTTATCACAGCATCCTCCTTCACACTGGGATTTGAACTGGTTTCTCAAATAAACCAGCACCTGTGACTGTGTATTCCTCTCTCTATATCCAGCATGAAGGCAGCTCTGCCTGTATGACGAGGACAGCGGAGACATCGACAAACAGCGCACTAACAAGCGCATGTTTGGAATCCCCCCCACCCCCACCAGCACAAAAAAGGCCCGACTGAAAGCTTTCATCAATCTCGAGCCATCGGTGACCAACATTAGTTTCATTGCATCACAGATGCAGCAATATGTTGGAAGGAAACCCAAACGTGTCCAATGACTGATTATTCTAAATGAAATACTTTTTTTTTTTTTTTTTTTTTTGTCACATGGTTTTTACCC
>VUQK01004466.1:13748-44674 GCA_015106715.1 Bujurquina vittata | reverse complement strand
AAGGAAACCCAAACGTGTCCAATACTGATTATTTTAAATGAAATTTTTTTTTTTTTTTTTTTTTTTAGGCACAGTGATGTTCACCTGACATTATCTGCTGGGACATGAGGCAAAATTTAAATTCTTATATTCATTATAAGAAATGATCCCTTTTTTTGTTGCTCATTGCAGGAGAAAGAATCAATCTTTGGGGCGCTTGGAGCATCCATCCGCTTTCATCCAGCATGTCTCTGTTTGGTGCAAACAGGCGTAGGTGGGCGCGTCCACGACTCTTCATCCATCCATTTCTTTTCTACTGTCTACTGTTGAAACTGGAGTTGGCGCTACTGCAGCTTTCCTCATAGGTGGGTGGGGGCTCTGTAACACACAAAGGCAAAAAAAAAAGAAAAGGTAAACAGAGGGCTCAGGTGAGCAGGATTACTGGATTACTGGACTATTGATTTTTTCAAATGTAAAGGCTTCAGCAACACCATTTAGTGAATGAGTCAGTGCCCACAGACTTCCACGTTAAAATGCCCAACTTTACAGTTTGTACCTCTGAGGATAGCTTCTTCCTTTACAACAACTACGGAGTGGTTTATAATTTATCTATCTGGATACTGGAGTTACTACTGTCAGCAGAGTCCTTTATAGTTTATGAATGCACCTTGCTGACCTAGCTGATAATATCACTCTTTAGTCCAAATACAGGTGCTTCTGGCTGCAAAAAACAAATGTAATACTAATGGCTTCAAATTTCACAGGCAGTGTGTGACATCATGGTAGCTACATCCAACTTTTAGAAAGTCAGTGGTAGTGGCATTACAGAGCTTTTATCTTGAACAAGGTTATAGACATTTGCCTGTTCATTTTAAGTGAAATAATATGTTCTGATAAAACTTATAGTTTGGTTCTTGGTGCATGTTTTGTCTCTCGCTTTCAGATGGATGCACGCCTTGAACCTAGTTCTGTTGGAAGTCTTTCTACCCCACTGCTGCTCACAGTGGATCACTGAGCTTTTCTCTATAATATCATAAGCTGTGTATATATAAAATGTTACTAACCATGAGGGTAGTCAGAAGTGCTGTACTCTGGGGGGAGAATGAGTGAACAGGAAGTGGGGGTTGGAGCAACATTTCCCTCAGTGAAGAAAGGTATGGTGGCTCCAGTGGACAAACAGAAGAGTGGAGCAGACACATCGGGGCGATTTTGGCTGGGAGGCGGTGCTGCACCCGGTGCGTAGCTGAAGGCGCTGGGGGACATGCTGACCGCCTGGCCTGAGGGATCCTGCTGCGAGTGACTCTTTGTGGGAAGCTCCTCGCTGGTAAAGCCCCCTGCACACATATCATCGTCTGCATCCTCCTCTGCTGGTGGGGCACTGGGCGTCACCCCTGCTGCACCCACTGGACTGGTGGGTACGGACCTCGATGGAGACTGATTCAAAGCAATGTTCCCGATGTAGATAGGCAGAGTGACTGCGGCTTCTGGATATCTTAGTGACACCTGTAACACAAACAGAGGTTTGTGAAGGGAGCCCAGGCATCAACTGTTAGTATAAGCATTGAAGTATTTATTCTTAGACTCTACTTGAATATCTGCATGATTCACAGTTAAAAATAATTCTCATTTATCTTTTAATTGGTTTTGGAGCACCTCCTTAGTTCATTTTGTGTTGGAAACAAGCTGTTTCAGCTCCTCTCCCTTTAAGCACACATTCGTCTGATCAGCTCCCGCCAGCCAAGATCTTTTGTTTGGGTGAAAAATCAAACACACACTGACCTGAATGAAATAAATGATGTCTATAAGGCTGCAGCCTGCCAGTTCTGACTGAGGAAGAGGAGGGACGATGATCTGTTCCTTCCACTCTGCATGTTTTCCTGCCTTCACTTTGGCTCCCTCCACCTCTGCAATGGTCCGTAGGTCAACCACAGGCTTGTTAGTCTTGTAGGTCACTTTCTGGTGTGACAAAGTTAAACATACACAGACGTGAAAACCACTTCACAGCACCAACATGAAAGCTTGCAAGATAATACGTACTGTTTTGGAAATGATCAAGATAACCCTGATTGTTTTGGGGGTGTTTTTATCTGGAGGTATAATGAGTTTTATGTGCATCCACATGAAAAGATTTGTTACATATCTGCATATTTTCTTAGCCTGCCTTAAAGCTGATTAACTACAGTTGAGTTAAGAAATATTTATTAACGACTACATTTAATAACATACCTGTATAAGACTGGCCAGTACACACCCTGTGTCCTTCCCGGACTTATTGTGGATCTCAGTGAATAACTTGATGATCTGACCGGGGATGTAACCCTTCATGTCACTGCAAACTTTCAGCATCACGGTCCCCGACTTCACCAGGAGGTAGCTGAACTTCTTGGTGGCCACAACGGAGCTATGATACTGCAGAGGCAGAGATGTGGGATAAATGTCTGTTTAAGCACTGGTAGTAATTAAAAGGCTTGACTAGCAGAAGCTGTGCAGATTCTTTATTCCAAGATAAACAGGAAACTGACAGTTATGAGGAGAAGAGAGTGAATTATGAGTAAGAGGGAGAGATCCCCTTCCTGCTTTACCACAAAATTCAATAAGCCTTGACAAAGAAGAAGGTTTATTAAATAAAGAAATGAATAATAGCATTCTTTTCAATCCAGTCCTAAATGTACTCAGCAAGAATCCGGGAGAATAAAGATGAGCTCACACTGAGGAAAAAGATTTTATAAATCAAACACTTACATCAATGTCAGGGACTTCATTGAGGTTAAGCATGTTGAGTATGTAGAAGGGCTTTTGGATTTTGTAGTCCTTGGAGAAGCGTGGCGTATCGATAGTCGCCTTCACGCGATAAATTATTTTCCCAAAGGGTCCCTCAAAGGAAGTTGGGACAGCAGCTGAAGAGAAAATTGAAGGGGGGGGGAAGAGAGAGTAGAAACATGACTGACAATGCAGAGAGATGACAGACGGAAGAAAAAATAAATTCAACCTGTGGGAAAATCTGTCCCTCTGCAAATTTCAATCCAGCGCACACATCTCCTTAGATTCTCAATAAAGCTGTAACTGTCACCACATTCAGAGGGTCCCACCTCCACTGTACACTAAAGCCAACAAGCCAGGTAAGGAAGGAAGACAACTTCTCTAGAGGTGGTAGACCAAGTGGGCAATTTTTGTCCACTCTGTGAGGAAAGAGTGTGAAGGAAAGTTTGTGCACACATTTGCAATAATTTAATCTGAAATATGAGGAATGATTTTTTTTTTTGCCTCAAGCTTTAAAAACAGTTTTCATTTTAAGAGAAACTGCAGAACCCTTCATGTGAATATATATATGAAGATTATATGTTGCAGGTAAACTACATAATCAAAGGCCTTTTATTTTCTACTCTTCTCAAAAAACAAACATTAAGCTGTTGTGTTACAGGCTGTGAAACTACAGAGGTCAGAAACAGTCAAAAATCAATAAATATATTAAATGTATGGTTTCTGAATATTATTTCTATATCTATTTCTGTCATTTTGCCTTTTCCACCCTATTTATTTTCCCAAACTTGTCTATTAAGATCACAATTACAAGTTTATTATTCATTTTTCTGTTATTCAGTACTGCCATTACTGCCAGTACTCCAAGTACTGGCAATACTGCTATTGCCAAATCAGGCATGGGAGTTGACGGCATTGAAACACTGTTGCCTAAATGGTTTGATGATGACACTGTTTTTGGTGACCTGTTGAGAGCTTTGTGGGTCAAATTGTATGTAAAAAGTGGGAAATGAATTTTGAATTAAATTATGCCATTTGTCATTTAACCAAGGGTCAAATAACTCAATCTGAAATATGGAATAATAAGTTAAAGTTCAATCAAGAATATATCCAACTGCAAATTTAAGTAAAAAGTGGAAAAGGAGGAGAGAGAAAGGTAAATTAAATGTATAAATGCTAGAAAAGGATAAAGGATGATTAATGTGGCTAAACTTTATTCTAGTCTGGATCCTTTCGACTAAACAAAGACTGACCTAAAACTGCTGTCACAAGACTAAACCTTTCAGAGGGATTCCTGCAGGTATTCTGTCCTCAGTGACAAAAGGATACGTATCTTGTGTCTCAAGTAAAGGACAGCAAAGAGGTCGGAACAGCGAGGGCAAACGCCGGAGGGTAGGAAACTCAAGGAGAGTGGGATAAAAATAACTATTTGGGGAGAAGGCAGCAAGGCAAACAGAAGGAAACAGATGTTGATATCCGGTGGAGAGGAAAAAACACCACAAAATCTGTTCTGATGCTACAGTCTGTATATACATCTCCAGCAGGATGTACACAAAAGCGGCACAAAATGTGCTGCTGAAATAATGACTGAGGCGCCCTGTCGCCGTCTCTGTTCTAACGTGTTCCTTGATCTTCATTCAGATGTTAATGCCAGCTGCTCCACAGTCTATCTGCTGCTGCTGCTGTCAATAAGAATTCATCTGGAGAGGCGGATTGTTGTTGTTGGGTTGCAGACAGCCTGGCAACTAAAATGGAGCCATCAATGGACATCAGGCTGACTTTCCCCGGGGACACATAACACTGGGCTGCTTGTAGCTACTGAAAGTGGCCGAGGGTAGAAGAGCCAGGCTTGCTCCTTTGAGAACAGATAAAATCCATTGATTGGAAACATGAGAGCCTAGAAATAACTTGTTGATGTCTTATATAATGTCTTTTTTTTAACCTTAAAGTGGACCTGTTATCCTCATTTCATGTACCACATTTATCCTTGGACTCTACTAGAGTCTACTAGACTCTACTAGAGTAGCTCTGTATGACACAGTTCAAAGTAATCCTCATTTATCTTATAGCTGGGCCTTGGCGCAGCCCCTAAAAAGCTTTCAAGATGATGATGATGATGATGATATCTTTTAAATTAAGTCTTGTTATGTCCTCCAATAACACTCTAAGATTCAAATTTTGGATTTCAAAGTATTTCAACGAGTGCCCTATCAAGAGTTAAGCTTACTTTACGGCTCATATACTGTTCATGACTGGGTTTGGGAGCCTGTCTGCAGGACCAGCAGGAGGCAGCAAGACTCTATATCCTCTAATGAGCAGCCTCTCACTGCATATTTAACATGCCCTGCCTGATGTTCTCAAGACTGGTGGGCTGAAAGGAGGGGAGGACAAAGCATGGAGGCATGAAGACCAATTAAACAGTGACTGCACAAAAGGAGAGGGAACTAAAAATAACCCCCAGCTCCCCCCCTGTGCTTAAGCCTGTTCCTCAGAGAAGGTGTACGATACCAGACATACTTTGCACAATGTGTGGTCTTACAGGTGCCAAATACACTCAGCTGCTCTTTGGGTTATTTACACAGTGTGATTTTGCAGTTTATCATCAGCATTAGGGCTGGGCCAAATCATATCATTCACAATAATACTGGTAAAAAAAATCTTGCCCGGGAAAATAAATGATATTATGCTAATTTCATGGCGTAAATACGTCACCCCACCACGCAGAGGATTATGCTCTCGTGGGTCATGTAGTGTAGCCAACTTAGTGACTTTATCATCTTTTCTTTTGCAAATGTAGCTAGTTTTTCCAGTGACGTCCAGTTGTGGAAACCTGAAATCCTCCTCTGTCGCCGTGTTTTGTGTCTCCGTACTGCATCCGTTCTTACGCTTTGGCGTCGCCCAGACCCCCCCAAGAGTACCTGGCTTTTGTGTTGTACTGTAAGTCGCATGACCTTAATAATGGAAGTGAGTCTTTTTCATGTGTTCGTGATGCAGCTGCCAGACAGGCAGAAGCCTCATTGATCAGGTGGACCCGTGGCTGTGATACGGCGGTGCATACGTCTGTGGATTTACTGAGCTAGAGAGAAACTTTCTGACCAAAGGATGAAATTTTGTGCATTTAATCCGTTTACATTTTGTTATTTGCGCAGAGTACTGGCTGTACAGGAGTACACACAGGAGGAAGTACTTTGGTGAAGTCTACTTCACTGCAGACTGTTTTTTTTAAAGAATAAATCAGCCTTTTGCTTTTGCTCAGTATCTTTTCTTTTAAAATTTTAATAGAATAGCTGTGACTGTTTTGTTATGGATATAAAAAAAGCATTAATTTATTTCAGAAGCATTATTATTTAAATATGCCAATAGCTTATTTTTGAGCAATTTCTCATGTACATCTACGGCTGAATGTTTAAAAAAAAAAAAGTGCCCCTGTGACTCTTTAGTGCCTTTTTGTTTAGACCTTTTGGGAAGAAAAAATATATCGTATATCGCCATTCATATTGCCCAGCTCTAATCTGTACTGCAAAAATACAAAAATATACTGTAAAAATCCTTTTAACAGCAATGAGAATAGTAGCAAAGATTGAGGTGTTTGTCTTTCTATACACCTCTGCTATCACAAATTGGACTTTAGCTGCTTTGTATTAGAGCTCGACACTACGTCAGCGGAGGTTATCACACCTGTATCAGCCCGTTCCTTTCATTGAAGTCATCTGAATCGCTGATAAAACAGACCCAAGAAAAACAATTACGGGAACTTATGACACATGGAAGAATGAGGTTTTACTCACCTGGAATGACGAACTGGAAAGGAAAACTGTGTTCGCCCACTCCCAGGACACCTGTAAGAGCACAAGGTTTTATTTTTATTATTTTATTAGAATTACTAGAAGACAGAAGACATATTCTTGTATTTATTCCTACTTCAAACATCTCTCAGCAAACATGATCCAAGAAGATGCCACGCCTGCTGAGCTCACCTGCTTTCCCAGCAGGATGAAGTTCGCCAGACAAACAGGCTTTTGTCGGTCAAAGACGACTGAGCCGAGATATCATTTCTAGTGACGTGAAACTGTTAAACTGACGTTAAGTAATTCGAAGTGATAAACTCCTCGGTGCATAAGAGCAGACGTGAGCAGCTGGCCAAGTTCTCTCAACAATCATTTACAGGCCTGGCGAGGCCAGCAGCAATCAAGCCAAGCCTTTTCTTCCATCCTGCCACATCTGCAGGCCAGCATTAGTGTGATAAGCCTGATCGCTTGGACTGAACTTAAGATAAGCCTGCTCCATGTTTTTTTTTTATAGCTAACAAATTCCACGGAGAGACCCAAAACAAAAACCTTGTCCATATCACTCGGGCCTAAGCCCAGTTTTTCCTAATCAACTTGTATCGCTGGTTAGAAAAATGAATAAATAAAAGTAGTTTACATTTAAGTAACATTTATTTTACAATCAGATAAAGGCTTAGTTTTTCAGAAATGGACCAAGACCATAAACTGTTTTCAGGGGAGGCCTGAGCCTCACGTGAAGCCTGCTGAAAAGATTTTCCAGCTGTATCTTAGTACACATTTGGTACTCTGGTACTTACAACGGGACGGTGCTACAGCGTGTGCTTTTGGTGTAATGAAGGAAAATTTCATCCACTGTGGAACAGCGTGACTCACTGATGTCTTGTTATTTGTTTTTTGGACAACAATGGAGCTCTACGGCACAAAGGAAATGGAGATAAAAGCTCCTAAGCTGCACAGGAAACATAGTTTCCTATCACTAGTTTGTTGTTTTTGGCCTTTACATGGGATTTTTTGACAGCACAAAAAACAAAACAAAACAGAATCTCCAACCTCATCCTTTATAGATGCACACAAAGAAATACAGCAAAATTGAGTGGCGACAATACTGGTGAAAATGCAGATATTCCAATGAAAGTTCCTCGGATCAATGCTCACACCAAGACGATTATTTTTTCCATTATTAGTTTTCTTAGATTTTTATGTTTAAATAAGTAAACAAAGCATTGTTTACCTACTAAATTTACCCAAATTTGCATGATTTTCTACAACAGAAATCAGAACGATACATAAAGCCAGGTTCAAACTTCTCGTTTTACTGCCGGGGTATCCTGCGCTCTCATTGGCCGACGCTTCAATTGCTTGCCTGGAAGTTGAAAAAAAGTTTATTTCAGGTCCCGCCCACTTTGCCTTGGCAGCAGTTATTTCGCCTGAAGTCACCAAATTTCACTTTCCACTTTGCTGTGAGTCTCTGCCAGTGTGGATGCAACGTTGAAGTTGAGGTTTATTTCTTTTAATTGCTTCATAACTCAATATCAAGAAATAAAACAACCTGTCATGTTTTTAGGAATAAACTAGCAAGTTTGGTCAATGCAAGTTCCTACAATAGAGTACACAGGCACTACTTTAAATTAAATCCTTCATTAAAATAGGTGCTCTCATTGAGACATTATTCATGTTCATAACTTAATAAAAAAAAGCATGTACTAGAGCAAATAAATATTTTTCATATATATATGTACACGTCATAGTCTTTTGTAGCCTTTCCCCTTCATGGATGGAAAAATATCTAAATGAAATTTTTCCAAGTATAGCGTGAGGCGAGTGGTAGAGCTTATGTTAAAATGTGCTGTAACCACTTTTTAAGTACTGCGGTTAAATGTAGCAAGACAGACGGGGCTATTTTTGATGTAGAACCTTACAAATAAACACGCAATGCTGCCGTCCTCTAACTGGTTAAGAGCACCATTAAATACTTCAGGTGCAACATCATCACTCTGCTTTGTGATTACATCAGAAATAGAAACTTAGCAAAGCACAATAAGCAGACTTCTCAGAACCTCAGCAGGAAGTGCTCTGACGTATGACAGATGTGAGAACAAAACACTAGAAGCACATTTTCACTGAATGACAAGGAATAAACACATTTTTCACACATTTTGTTTTTAGTTATCAGCGTTTGCTATATTGAAACATGAGCTGGTTACACTGTCTTACACAGATTTTATAACCTCAAAGCTCAATTTACTATGTAAAATAGATCCCAAATGATCAAATCACACTTTGTAAATACCAAATTCAAATCTAACATTACTATTTTCAGTATTTTCATTTTCAATTCCTGCTTTCTGCCACATCAATTACATGTGTTTACTTTACAAGCCCAGTTAAAACTGATAACTCGGGCATAAGGAAGCAATAATCGCCTTTATGTTCCTGTCACACTGAGAGCACCCTGAGCCAACCAGCTTATTAATTCTCTAGATGAGCTGACAGGCCAATTAAATTCTTCCAGACAGCAACATGTCTCACCTCATTATGGACGGGCACAACTTTTTCTTTTCAGTCTAAGCTTCCTGTGGGGAAGTAGACAGTGTGTGTGTGTGTGTGTGTGTGTGTGTTCATCACTCAATCATGTTTACCGCTAAAAGAAACAGTCAGGCTCTGAACACTGCAGTGCACACACAATGCATGTGAACTGCAGAAACAGGAGCAAACACAGGTAAACGACAAAACACTCATTACATATCGTACACAGCAATTCCCATCCTCAGCATAACTCCAGTTATTTAACCTTATAATAGTAACTCAACTCATTCTCCTGTCAAAACCCAGGAGGACACACAATCATAGATTAAAAGTTGTGGCTCCAAATGGGCCAATCTCCTTTCACCATAGTTTTTTACTGGCGCCGGGTCTGTGATTATGACTTTGTTCTAATTTATTCTTGTCCCATACCTGTTTTTCTTGTAATCAGTTTTATTATTAAAACCTTATGGCTAAAATAAAGGTTAGATAAAATAAAAATAACGAATTATATTGCTGCATCAATATTTTTGACCCAACCCCAGTTAGCACAGTTCGTGATATCTGAGCCACTAGGATCGATACACAGTGCTATTGCATGTAGCTCACGCAGTCTGTCTCGTCAAGGACAAAATTTTATAAAAGGCCATATATCATAATATTTCTCCAATAGTGCGCATAATAAACACAATTTTCCCACATTTCCCAGACACATTAATCATAAAAGCATCACAATGTCAAACTAGTAACGTAGTAATGTAAAACAAGTAATTCATCTGAGATTTGTAGTAGACATCGTTCGAGTTATCGCTTTGAGAAAACTTGACCTTTGACATTTAAGGTCGAGGTCGCCGAGATTCAAACTCCCCCGAGATTTTTAGCAGCTGCATCTATGGTGTGAATTTGGTCATCGTAGGTCACATCAATCCCGAGTTTGTTATCTTCTTTTGCAAACATAAAATTAACAGTCGTGTCGGACTATACATAAACCATCTCCTCAGAATTACTCACTGTAGAAAGCAAAGGTTTTTGAAAGTCTATGTATTCAAAAAGAAATACTGGCATGGTTTTGCTTCAAACAATGCCTTTTTAGTAATTAATTTATATGCCTAATGAAGAAGCAATATTGTCTATGAAGAAATGTCAGTATTATCAAATACTATTAAAAAAAAAACCTCCCACAGTGGTTCTGTCTTAAACATGCTCTAAACATGCAGCTTTCACTTTAAAAATAAAGTATCAATGAAGAGTGAACGCTGAAGTAAGCAGTCTTCACTCTTCTAACCGTCAAGCATCTGTGGCATACCACATTATCATCCAGCCACACTGAGTGTCGCTTGCTCTGTGTGTGTGTGTTGATCTTCTGTCACCCTTCCTCTCTCACTCTCCCTCTGTTGCTCGACCCTCGAGGGCAAAGCAGCCCATTTTTGGAAGAGAGCGAGATACGGGAAAAACGGCAGAGATAAAGAGGAGCCCAGAGAGAGGGTGTGTCATGAATTATTTATGACCTCCTCCTTTTGGAGGGGGGCCTTATGTTTCACAGTGAGGTTTTGAGTAAGTTTAACTATTGGTTCAAAGATCTTCCTGCCTTTAGTGGCAAGCTTTTCTTTTCTTTTTTCTTTTCAGCTTAAAACTAGCAATAAAAAAAAGGTCTAAATTTTCTAGAACTACAGATGCTTGCACACATGCACTGCCCTGAACTTTTGATGCATGTGAAACCACTAACTCAACTATTCTGACTGTTCAATCAAACATTAAATTGTAGAAACACTCCGGCTGCCTGACAACTGACAGAACAGTAGGTGTGATTTCACTCACACAGGCTGGGGTGAAAAATGACCGTGTTTTCAGTTTTCATGTTTCAGTTTATCCTGCGTTTCTGTGTCTTTGTCTCCCTCAGTGTTGTTTGTGTTGGTTTCCTCGTCTTCTCTTGTTCTCACTTCCTGTTTTGTTTTTGGTAATGACATCAGGTTTTCCACATTTTTCGATTTTGTGCATCCTCATTTCCTGTCTCAATTACATCTGGAAAACTGAGGAAAGAGGAGGCTCTGTCCTTGATTCTTTATGTATATCTTGTCACATTGCTATACATTGTGAATTTAATTACAAGTAGCCCTAAATACATCCACTAGGCACTTTATTATGCACGCCTTGCTAGTACTGGGTTGGTGCTCCTTTTGCCTTCAGAACTGCCTTAATTCTTCATGGCATACATGGGGTCCTGGACACCTCAGAGAATTTAGCATTACACAACTACTTTTGTGTGAATCGTCAGCTTAAGGCAGCCTGACCTCTGGCATCAACAAGGTATTTTCACTCAGAGAACTGCCACTCACTAGATATTTTCTTTTCCGACCAGTCTCTGTAAACCATAGAGAGGGTTGTGAGGGGAAGTCCCAACAGATCAGCAGTTTCTGAAATACTCAGAATAGCCTGTCTGGCACCAGCAACCATGCCATGTTCAAACTCACTTAAATAACCTTTCTTCTCCATTCTGGTACTCGCTTTGAACTTCAGCAGGTAGCTTTGACCACGTCTACATGCCCAAATGTATGCAGTTGCTGCCATGTGATTGGACGATTAGCTGTTGTGTTAACGAGCAGCTGAACCTAATACATTGGCCAGTGAGTGTCTAAAACATGCAGCTGGGTAGTTTAATCTATAAAAAACACCTTGGATGCAAATTTGTAAAACACAATACCAAAAATAAATACATAATGAAAAAAAGTACAACACTTCCATCTCAAATGTTGAGAAATCAAAATATGAAGCAGCATATAATGAAGTGCGCCATGCTTAAGTAAACTACTTTAGTAAATCTACCTCCAGCATTGTGTGGCTGAAGTCTCTACCATGTGCTGAAGAATGCAGTCCTAAGAGTTAAATATTGAACAGCTTTGTGCTGTTTCAACCAGCATGGATTACATGCTCTAATGCCTGCCGTTAGGTCCCACAGCGCGATTTGCATTTACAACAGATTTCATGCATGCGTGGCACATTTCAGCTTCTGGCTATGGGCTGCAACACATACAAAAGATGGAAGATCACACTCATAACAAAAGGTCTTTTAAGCTGTTATTTCCTCAGGCAAGACCGGCAGCACAGCACAGCACAGTGTTGGTACCTACCAATTTTTTAATTTTTTTGTTTTGCCATAAGCAGCACTAGCTTAGACTTTTTGATCCTGTGTTCTTTTACTTCAGGCAACGTCTCCCTCGGAAGACACGTTCAGCTTCCATGCGCTCCTTGCCATCCACACGTTTTGACAAAAAAACAATACTAGTCAGTTAAATTTAATACTAATATTTTATTTGTGTATCACACCAGTTAAGTGCTGTTTCTGAGATTTCACCTGCCACGCACTTGGGGAATCAAATCTGACAGATGATGGTGCCTGGCTCTCTCTGATGGAAAGATAAACAATCAAAGGAGACAGAAGTGTTGTGTGTTGGCCGTGTCACAGCAAACTAACATATAAGCACTTGACCAGAACAGTGTGTAATCACACTGGAAGCTGACACATCACAGCTTGTGTCCCGTTTGCAGGGAAAGAAGGCTGCCAATGCCAATGTTAGCCACACTGCAAACTAATATGGCATTGTGCATGTGCAATGTGATGCACGGCACAAAGTGCCACACAGTTCATCAACGGCCAAAAGATTATTTGATTTCTAAAGAATGTGATTAACTGTTGATTAAATCTCAAATATGCAAATTATGCATTTGTACATTGTCAAATATTGCTTGAATATTTAAGACCACCTGAGCCACAGCCACTCCCCAAATCATCGGGGTGGCTGAGCAGGTCATCTACTAATTGAAAGGTTGGTGGTTTGATCCCTGGCTGCTCCAGCCTGCATACCAAAGTATCCTTGGGCAAGAAACTTAACCCCGAGTTCAGTATCTCAGAGCGTGACTGGGGACATTAATGTTACATGCAGAAATGTAGGGGAAAAAAGTGCTTGTATGCATGTGTGTGTAAATGATTAAATGGTGCAAAGTGTTTTGAGAGCTTGAGTGCAATATAAGAACCAGTCCGTTTATCATCTACAAATACCTCGGCCACTGGATTGGGTGCAATTTTGACTGTTTTCTCACGCTTAGACGGGTCAATTAGTCTGATTTTTTTCTCCTGTTTAACGACTAGTATACTAGTCAAGAGGAAAAGCAAAAGCCTGCTGAGGCCATTACGACATCAGCCATATTCCAGCAGATTTCCTATAAGCCAAACAGCATAAAAAGCCAGGAGCTTTGAGTCACGTCGTGACAGTTGTGTTATGACAAGGAGGTTCTGATATTTAAGCTGGGAGAATAATCTGTTGTCAGCAATGAAAGATGCAAAGTTCACGTACCCTGATGACCATATCAGTGTTTTTTCACGTGCAGATCTGCAGTATGTTCACTGTTTTCCTGTCGTGCAGATCTAAGTAGAAAGTCCTCGAGTTTTTTCATAGCATACACGTACAAATAAACATCAACAAGAGTCTAGAAAATAAGAGCAAGTTTATGCCAATAAATACTTAGGAAATATTGATTCTTTACCTTTGTCAGCAGCAGACAGCGTGCTGTTAAAGTACTGCTCCTCCACATTATACGTTGTGCTGTTTGCGGTGTTGGAAACCCCACATAAGCCATGACAGTTCACCTTGATGGCTGCGGAGAAAGAATACAAGAGTCAATCTTCTGTCTTAAATAAATGGGCTTTTATACATTTACTGTTATTTACACTAAAAATTGACACTAAGCAGTGGCAGTGGCGCAGTGGGTAGGCGTTTGCCTTTCAGCCGGAAGGTTGCAGGTTCGAGCCCTGTCCCTGCGTTGCGTTGTGTCCTTGGGCAAGACACTTAAACCACATTGCCTAAAGGTAGCGCTGGTCTCTAGCTGCATGAACGCAGATGCTTGTCTCTGGATGAGTGATCTGAAACCCTCATTTCGTTGTGTGCCTTGTGTGCACAATGACAATATGTTGAACTTTATATTATTTAATTTATTTAATTATTATTTTTTTTTTTTAAATCTGCATGTTGCTTTGCTACTGATATCTCCCATAATTTTTAATTCAGGTTTATTTAAGTGCCATGTCTCCGGCTTCTACTGTCTCTGGACAGCCAGTGTTCTTACAAGGCTGGATATTGGTAGCTGTTTTCCTCTTCTGCTCTCCATTTGGACTGCTTACCTGCAAGCAGCCATTAAAACATACCAACAAACAGAAACTATCAAGCTTCCAGTACCCAAAGCGTTTGCATTTCAGTTATCGGTTTACAGGGAAGAATAACCAGTAAAACAATGGCACATTTCCACTGCAGTCACCACCTGTGATGTCAGGCTGCATTTTTTAATGCTTTTACAATTTGTGGTGAACACAACTATCACTCCATTTCCCTTCCAGCCCACCTTTCAAACAAGCAGTGTTCAATCAACGTATAGCGTCATCCACGTTGAGCTACATGCTGCTTGTTTTTAGAGGACTGCATGCAAGCATGATTGCACAGGCTGAAAACCTGTCTTTAGGCTCTGTGAAGGCAAATACGCAAACGGACACAACTGCTGTGCCAAAAGTTAAACATATGCTGGATAAGCAGTTAAGTAAGCAGATGGACGGATAGATGGATGCATCTTACTGCTAAAAATAAGAAGTCCTTTTATCTAACTGCAGTGAGTTCAGGTAACATTGTAAATAAAAAAATACAGACCAACACTGATTGGCATAAGAATTACTCACAAAAAGGGACACTCTACTAAATCACTGAGGGGCTGTGCTGATGGTTGTGTGCATTCTGCTGCAATGATAAATCATCTTTCAAAACAGGCTGTGAAAAGAGTCTGAGTAAACAGATTGTGAGCAGAAACCTTATTAGGGCCTGTTGTGAAACTGAAGAGAATTTTGTATACAAAATGATGGACACTTCAGGTTTGACTAGTTTGGATTACAGCACTTCGTGTGCTTCACCAGGTAAAGCCACAGCTGGCTTGTGGTGACGCCATAGGTTAGATAAATCAAGAGATAACAGAATGCATGAATGCACCTGGACAAAGAGCAATTCAACTTCAAATCAATCCAGAGGATGTTGTAACTAAAAGAAGGTGCAGTTTGCTCAGGGTACAGGAAACGGTGTTATCTTCTCATGCTCAACCCTGTATCACTTTAACTCTGCACAAACGTCTTTTCAAGTTCATGCTGACACTTTGGCTGACAACAGTCAACCATCAAGAATGACAAAAAATGTTTAAGTGATTCTCAGGAATGAACGCAGAAGGTCAATGGTTGGATCCTCCTCCAACCTGGATGCCAAAGTATTCTTAGGCAAGATACTGAACTCAGTTTAAATCAGATATCTAAGATAATAAAAACAAAACCCTCTGCCAGGTGGTAGGCAACTGGAAATACTTGCAGGCAGTTGGTCAGTCCAGGGTATCTGCCAAGAAAGCTGCGACAACCCAGGGGGCAACTGAGACTGGTGGTGGTGGGGTTTCATTACAAATCTATGTTGTACTCCTGTTTTCCCGTAATGCAAAATAATAATAATAATAATAATAATAAAAAATTGTCTAAATTTAACTGAACCGTATTTGCTGCCTAAATCTAACAAGCAAGCAATAACCAAGGGGAAAAAATTAGATATGACTGGTCTCCAGGGAACAGATATCTGGATTTCTTGGTGGATATGCCAGGAAGTTGTGCCGCCACCACCACCCCTCTAGCTTCTCTGTGCAGACTTGACTGAACAGGAATTTATCAGCTGCAGCTGCAGTGTCAGAGCACCAAAGGACACCTCGGGAGAGGCAACCAAAAAAAGCTACATTATCAAATGAATTGGAATCACAACACTTTGATCATGAATGACAGTTTTCAACACTTTACAACAAATTGTTTAAGAAATATGTATACACACAAAAAAAGCATAAACACAGACTGGTCTGTGAAAAATTATTATGCCACAGACTGTTTGCCCAATCACAGGCTCACGTACACTCACGCAGGATTCTGTGCTGGCATATCTCTCTCTCTCTCACACACACTCATACACACACAGACACACACACACACACACACACTGTCACACTCTCAAAGTGGCAGATGGCTGAGCTCTCCACAACGACAGGCCTGCTGGCACAGTTTCCGGTACGAGGAGGGACGTTTGCTATTAAAAACAAAAATCTGAAGCTCGCTAAACGAGGCAGTGCCCTTCAGCCATGCAGACCAAGTTATCTGGTCATTAATTAAACTCATTATGCTCTCCAGCCATACGACTTATTCACGGAATATACAGATACCTTTATTTTCCCCGTTGACACAAAACGCGCGGAGCCATCACACTTCATAAATGGAAAGCACAGTAATATGACAGAAAGGAGAGCCATTACTATGAGATATTATTTACAGCTGTCTGCTGCGGAAACATTAAGAGCTCAGCCCATGAAAGGTCAGCGCAGGGGTAATCTGTTAATATTTCCAAGAGCGGCTGCAGGAAGAGAGGCTGCAGCAGCGCTGAATGGTGAATTTTTTCTGTCACAAGACAGAAGCAGCTCTGGCAGTGAGACTAAATGTCTGCTGCCTGACAATGGGCAGACACGTGGAGCCAGATGGTCCAGAAGCAGAGACAATACATTTAATGAGACACTTATGTAGACAGAGGGATGATGTGTCATCACGTACCATCACGGAATCTCAAAACATTACCTTCAACTTTGGAATTGTCTGGTTCCTTAAAGGATTTTTAGTTGAAAATAGGTGAAAAAATACGAGCAACTTCTAGTTGTTTGTATTTTTATGTGATGTTAACAGGATGGCAAAGCCCCCTTAATGACCTCCTCTCTCTGGTGTATACTTGGTGCTGAATGGATGCTCAGTCTCTCCTGCATGCACATAAAGACAGGCAGAGTGGTTTTGTTGGTTTCAACACTGACCTTTCCCCTTAGTTGCCTTTTGCAGTTTTGCTTATTAAATGTGTTGGAAGTTAATGGCAGTCCTGGTATTGGTTTAAATTAGTTCAGCCATTTAACATTAGTTTAGAGTAGAAACCTGAATCTGATGGCCTGTCTCTTACTTCTTTGTATTTGGTTTTTTGGAACAAATCCTTTTTGTATTACCTGCAGCCCTGTGGAACACCGTGGAAGCTCATATGCTGAGCTCCTCTGAATCATGGATTTAGGGACAGTAAAATATTCTTATGTAATACCTGGAGGGAAATGTATTCTCTGTGAATAATCCATCTTAGTATTAGACTAGGTTAAATGCAGGTTAGAGGCTGCTGGTTAGGGACAGCACCCAGGCAGCCAAATCCAGCTCTAAGCCCCTGTCTTGATCATGGCAACAGTGACAGGAGAAAAACCTAACATAATTCTGATGGCGGGAGCTCGCAGAAATAACCCACATAGCTGGTTCACCCTGCAAACTCCATCCACCCTAACCCAATTTAAACCCAGGGACCCCTTGCTGTGAGAAAATACTGCTAACCACCATGCCAGCTTTTGTGTATGTGTTAAAGTGCATATATGAGGCAGGTTAAATTACCACCATTATTTCACCCATTGGTTTGGTGTCCTAATTTTGGAGCTTCAACTACAGCATTTTGATCACCGCTGTGTTGCTTTTGGGGGGCTTGAAGTGACCATATGTGAATAAAAGGGTGACGTGCCAAGTTATCACCTAATGCTAGCTAGCTTGGTTAGTGAATTGGATCCATTAACTATAGAGGCATGACACAAAGACACACAAATCAGCTAATTGGTGCTTATACAACAGCCCAATAAAAAAAGTAAGATGTTCTTTGAAGAGGTGCCTCTAGTTAGAAGACGTGAGGCTGAGCAGACACTGATTGACTGCCTGCGTCTGAGCACCTTCCAATAAAAGCAGCCATGTCCCTAAATTGCTTTATTTTTTTCCATTCATTTTTAAATCCAGATGGATATTCAGCCCGTCAATGTTCCAATGAAGGGGGACGCTATCCATAAAGGCCAAAACCATTTTTGTACCAGCCTGTAAATATGTTTATTTCTGCTTTAAAAGTGGCCAGTTACTCCCTTTAGGAGCCAGCCTCAAGTGGCCACTACAGTTTTTGGCACTTCTAAATTGGCTTTCCTTTTTTTTTAAAAGAGCATTTGATGATATTTTATGGGCAAACTGAGCTGCTCCAAAACAAATCACAATCTATCAGCAGTGTGAGTTTCTTTTAATCTTTTGGCATGGTCACGGCATGCCGTGAAAGATTGGAAATAGCAGCAAAACTCTCCAAGGACAATATGGTAAGCACATGTGAGACAGTCCAGATGCAAGGATATCATTGCATAACTATACTACCAGTATTCTGCAGGCTGTGAACTTCTATCATTGTCTTAACAAAGTTGAGAAGTTAAAAGACTGAAATCCTGCAGCTTACAACTTTTTAGTCTGGTTTTGCAAAGCTGAAAATCACTGTGGATATGTCAGTACAGGAACCTACAGTTCCTCTCAGCCTGTAGCCGGAGGGAAACTGACACTCAATAGTAAGAGGGAAGCATAGCGGAGAGTATGCTCTGACTCAGCTGCTGTCTGATTCTGTGTTCCACACTCGAGTCTGTGCAGGGCTTCTCCATGGTTCAGTGAGAGTGTCTGCAGGCCGAGATGCTCTTGGTGTTACTACTTATTAGATTGCACAAAATAATCGAATGCGTGGGCAGACAGATCCAGTGAAGAGGCCGTAAACGACAGCATTTCTAGATCCACCTGGCTAAACATGACTCGTAATCTACATCAGAAAGAAGAAACCAGAGCAGGGTGTGGGTGAGTCATGGAGGATGTGAGAGGAAAGGTGTGGCGGTGGTTGAGTTTAGGAAGGTGAGCAGAGCAAATGCAGTTTTATACATTACATACAAAGATCCAACTGAATGGCATATCTGAAGATTATTTTACTCATGTACAAATCGTACTTCCTGATCAGCTTTGACATGTCCTCTTACACAGTATTGCAGCCTCTTCGTCGCTAGATGAAAGCTTTTCAGCAGGGTTTAACATAACCAGCTGGGCAAGCGGATGGTCACCAATCAGGCCACTTGTGAAGAAAATAATTGCTAGCAAATGTTTTTTTATTCTTGCTTTCAGTAGTCTGTTTTAGACTTAGTCATGTAGAAAACAAAGCAAGTGCAATGGTTTGCCTCACAAGTATTACAAGATTCAGCCCAAGACACCTCTTTCCTTCTCAACAATAACATAACATGGCAACTATGAAGACAATACTGTCTTAGTTTATGGTACAAAAGTGAAGAAAAGCAATCTTTTTAGCTGCTAACATCCAAATTCAGGTAATTTTACACAACAAAGATACCCAATGGTATGTAATGATTCACCTTTTTTTGGTCAGAAGACACTTTCCAATGAGAGGCTTAACCTTGTTACTCTGATGATCGCCATGAGGTGAGAGGCATAGTTTTCACAATAAAATAGTTGTCTATACTCCTGGACTGATGGTAACAGCTATTACCCAATAGCCATGACGTACACGCTCTGCAGCTCCTGTTTTCACCTTGTTTGTAGATGTTTTCAGTGCAGTTTGTTGTCTGCTGGCAATATTAGGCAAAAAAACTACCAACTTGGTGGAGATGTGAAGCATGGACAAAGGAATAACCCATTAAATTTTAGCACAGATACTTTCAAGTGATTTGGCACAGGCATCCATTTCCTCACACGTTTTCTTTTTTTTAGTACTACAAATCCCTGATAACACTCCAGATTTTCTTCTCAGAGAATTTTACCCTTCAGGGCATCTTTCCCCAAAAAATATAAACCAGTTAAGCACTGCTGTTGTTTGTTCTGCAAACGGGTTTCTTAAACGAGGAGTGGCATTATTTCCTGGTCGACCTTCAATGCAGATTACGAATAAACGTACAACGCAGAGGAGGAAAAGAAAGGTAGTTTCATATTTACACTGATAACACAGAGCGTAGTTTCAGCTGACACATTAAAGCACAGTGGAGCCTCAGTGAGTTAGTCTGAGGTCCGGAAATTTACAAGGGCAAAGAAGACCGAGGGAACTCTCAGCCTGGAACAAACACACTCATCCTGGAGTGGGTCACGAGTGTGAATGAGATTACAAAAGGCTATTTGATTTACAAGTATTGGTCAACATTCCTGACATGCACAAAAAGACATGCATCACCTTTACAGGACATTCCAGAATAATTATAAGATATGGAAACTCCCTAGGCAGGGTTTTGCGTGTGTGTGTATTTCAGAGCCATTTGAGGCAGGTTATAAAATTCTTCAGTAGCCACTAACCAGTATGAAGTGTGTCATGCAAACACAATGTCTGATAAGTTTGTAGAGTGTGGCTCCCTCCAGAGCGGGAGCCTACGAAAGGAGTCAGTCCAAGGAAAACTAGCAAGCATGCAAATTACCCACTACTGATGAAAATTAATAATACAGGTCTCTCTCAAGAGTCCATGAAATTGGTAAGAGTGCACTTTAAAGCAGTGCTTCTTGCAGGTTAGCATATACACATCTGTACTGAACGTGGATACACATTACTCTGAGTATGTCACACTGACAGCCCACAAATAACCAGTGTATTTTCAAAATCTCAAACCCATATTTAATTCACAATAGAACATTGAAAACACAATATGTTTAAAAGGAGACGCTACATTTTATCATTAGCTTATCTTAAATTTGATGGCAGGAACATGAAAAAGTTGTGAGAGAGAAACAAAAGACTGGAAAAGGAGGAACATGTTGCAACTATTTAGGTTAACTGGCAGCAGGTCAGTAATACGATTGGGTATAAAAAGAGCATCTTAGAGAGGCAGAGGTTCACCTACGTGCAAAAAGTGAATCTACAAATTGTGGAACAATTTCAGAACAATGTTCCTCAATGCAAAATTGGAAAGATTTTGACTATCTCATCATCTACAGTCCATAATTTCTTGAAAAGATCCAGAGACTCTGCATAAGTCTCTGCGTGCACTGGACAAGGCTGAAAATCAATACTGAATGCACGTGATCTTCGGGCCCTCAGGCAACCTCGCGTTAAAAACAGGCCGGATTCTGGACATGGATACCATGTCCACGAGAGGCATTGTCCTGCTTGTTATCAGCGCTCAGTTTAAAAGCCAGCATTTCTTATGGTATGAGGGAGCATTAGTGCCTAAGGAACAATGCTGAACGCTACAGGCTTTAGAACAATACATGCTCCCATTCAGACAATGATTTTTCAGGGAAGGCCTTGCATATTTTAGTAAGACAATGCTAAACTGCATTCTGCATCTATTAGAACAGCATGGCTTTGTAGTAGAAGATGATCTGAACTGGCCTGTCTGTAGTCCATACCTGGAAAAGCTGGTGAGAGACTAAACTAGCAGTTTCCTTTTTAAAAATAAATAGTTTTTCATCTGGTATGATTTAACGTGGCTCTTATTCCCCTTTCCCTCACAAAGCTTTTGACAGTAATGAATGCTGCTGTTGTAAACCTGTATTTTCTTTCACTTCATTTGAATTCAAAGTCTTGGTTGCAGCACCGGCTCTTCTTTAAGGACGTGAGAGCAAAATACTCTTCCCTGAATATCTCTAATACATTTTGTTAAAATCACTCAATTTTCTCGACAAACCCCTGATGTCACAGCCTCTCAACCGCAGTACATCCCAGTAATCCGATGCCACACTTATACGCCATTAAATCTTTAAGCGCTACAAACAATTAGTTCCTCTCACATTTCCATCATCGCCTCTCGTCTCCTTTCTAATGCCTTTCAGTGAGACATGTCAAACAGAGCCACCTGATCTTACGAGCTCTTTCTCCCAACTGTAAGGGAATCCCCCGCAGCAGAACAGAGCCTTGACTGTTTGTTCAGACGTGTTTCAGAGTTGCTTTTCTGCAAGACCAAGCAAAAATGCTGCAGAGCTGCTCCAGTGAAACTAAGATCAAAGTAGTAATGAGCAGTCTGTTATTACAGAATCCGATGGCACTTCATCAGGTTGTTTTCACTCACCTATGTGAGTGAAAAGGTATCGCTGTCCGTGTCAAACTTGTTCTGTTTACCACAGTTACGTCTTTGTTTGCAATTGTTTGAGTTTCTGCAACACTTCAATCCCGCATATGTTTGTATGCAAATGTACATAAGAGGCTTATCCCTGAAGAAGTTAAATCACAAAACTAGAAAACCTGCTCTGCAATCCTCGTCCCCATGTTGCCCACTGCCACAAACTTTCCATACTGTATATCATATCATAACATTAAGAGAGACTCGTTCTCTTGTGTTTTGCCTTTTAGAGCAACAAAAAACATGACAAGACACTCGCGCAACTGGCGGCTGGATTATCTTCCAGTAGCATCTGGCAAAAATGAAATTAATCACTTTTATTTCATTGTGTTGACAGCTGTAGGAGGTTTTTTGTGGGATTTAAATGTGCAAATACCACATCTCTGCCAGCTTAGGATGAGTTTTGATGATATCATCAGGGACCTACATTTAAACAGTTGCTATTCCCTTATGACAATCAGCAGTGTCCTCATTTGACCTGATCTCCTTTTTCCAGCATGGCTTCAGATGCAAACAGCTTGCGTCTTGAATCAGTGTTTAACTTAAAATCACTTTAAACCAACATTTTTAGATAAGGGTATTCCAGTCATTTAAGAAAATCAAATTAAATGTTTCATCTTCACCATCTTGCCGCAATGAACCACAGGCTAGTTTCCGTGGGGTTTAATACAATTTAACTTATATTAATTACAACTGAAGAGACATTATTAAAACTGATCTGTGCTGTGTTTTGAATCCAGGTGCTTGTTTTACGGCAGTGGTTATCACACTGTGGGGGGTGGGTCGCTGTTGCACAGACTCTTTAACCAAAATTCAAATGATGAAAATTAAAAATAGTAATTGTGCTAAGTGGGGCATGAACTTGTTTCCATTTCTTAAGCAGAGCATGCCAGAAAAAGCTCGGAACCCTCGCCTTAGACAAATATTGACTCTACCCTAAACTTAAAGCATTACGTTGGATGGTGTGATTAGTCATTTAGTATCAGCAAACACCAAGAATGACCTTCAGACCCTTGCTCAACACCTCTGAATTGGAGTTAAATCACACAAAGTCAGCTGACAGCTATGGGTGTGTTTGAGCTATTATAATGGCTGCTATAGGTGCTGTATTTGCAGACACAACAGAGGCCTCTAATAAGCTTTCTAAGGCTATGTTCACACTGCAGCCTGAAGTGACCCAATTCCGATTTTTTTGTGAAATTTGATTTTTTTTTTTTTGGCGTGGTTGTTCACATTTCTAAATATATGCGACTTGGATGTGATCTGTGTGTGAACTGCAGACGAACCTGAAAGTGTCCCGCATGCGCAGTAGAGGATGCAATAACGTCACACGTAGCGAGCGTGCTCAGTGTTTGCAGAAGTAAGCTTGTTTTTTTTTGTTGTTTTTTTTTTTTAAATTAAACTTTTATTAAACAAAGTTCCAAGCAATAGCAAAAATAAGCTTGTTTTCCTTGGAGCATCTCCGTAACACGGGATGCTGAATAGTGACATTTGTCAAGTATCAATGAAGTGCATTTCGCATAAATGCGGCCCGGCCGTACACACAAACCTCGCATTTGAAAAGATTCATATAAGATACGTATCGAATTTAGTACCACATATCCAAGTGGCCTGGGACGCATTTGGGGGAAAAAAAAAATAAATCAGACTTGTGTTGTTCAGACGGTTATGAAAAGATCGACTACAGGTCGCATGAGGGCAAAAAATAAATAAATCAGAATTGTCTCACTTCAGGCTGCAGTGTTAACATAGTCTAAGTCACTGATTCCATCCAGAAATTTTGGGCTATTTCTGAGCTTTTTCAGGGAGAAGTTCACACCTACTATAATTGAAAGCTAATATGGAGCTGGGTAAATCTTCTTTTATCACACTTGGGTTTGTGGTTAAACACTAACAAAAAAGAAAGTAAAAATATATTCCAGCTGCAAACTATCCTGCCTCGCACATTTTCTCTCAGAGTTGAAAACCCTATAAATTATATAAATTCCCATGAACCATATCTTGTGTATAGCAGGCAGAGTAGACATGTGAAACCATAACTCTAGTAAAAAAAGTGAAGGAAAGCAAAACATCTCTGCCCAAGTGTCAAATGTCCTAATGTACACAAGGCAATGGAAAAACAACAGAACGAAAAACAATGGGAAAACATACATTTACCACATACATGGTAATAATTAAATCTTAAAAGTTCCTGTTAACTAATTACCTGAATAATTTTTACACGTCAACAGCTCCACGTGACTAATTTTCACATACAAAACAAGAACATTTGATAATTATCTCATCATTATGATACAACTATTCATCCGAAATGCACGCATCATCACAAAAAGTGTAGTTAATCAAAAACAAATCTTGGCTAACAAACCAAAAGCATCTCTGCTGAGCCCTCTATTTCTCTACCATGGATGTTATGCAATGTAAGGATGTCAACAGAACCGATCTTATGGTATCACTCAATATCAAAATTCTGAAAATTGCTTTTCTTTGTTATTGTAGGTACGATGACCTGGATGACTGAGAATCTACATAGAGTTATCATCACAGAGTACCATAGGCAGTATAGGTACAGAAGCAGCAAATCCTTCCGAGAAAAAAAATGGGGGCAGCACACGCCTACAAATGATCTAGTTTATCCTTACATGCCGATGTAAACCAACAAGCAAAGGAAAAACTAAATTTCACACCAAAAGCTAAATGTGAAAGATGGTGACAAGCACAGCCTCTGTGACAGATCTGTTCTGATTCAGTGGAAAGAAAAGCAAAGTCAAGTATGGAAATGCCATGTGTCTCAGGGGAGGGTGACCAAAGGAAGATAACTTATTCACAAAAGGTAATATGCAAAAAATGTTATTGTATTTTTCAGACCAAGGGAGGAAATATTTCCGATTTAGTGACGGCACTCAGATCTGGTCAAAGAATTCAAGTATGCCCGAATTCATGGTAACAACATCCAAAGTATTATTCTTCATATGCTATCCTGAAATGCACATTAGCATTTTGTTTGAGACAGCTGGCACGGACATTGTGAAATCGACTTTGTTCCACAGGCTAAAATATTTGTATGCCTATGCTAACATAATTTAACTAACATTAGTAGCCTACTTAACAACCATTCTAACATTTCAGTCTGTTCCTTGTCAATAAAAATATACAGTTTAAAATAAATAATCTGCCACCAACTTTTTAATAAAGGTGTTTATGTTTAAATACATTGGACGATAATTTTGCTTTGGACTGGTACTTTCTACTCTATGAACAGTCGAAGCACTTTCTTACTACAAACCTCATTCAACCATTTACATGCACATTCATACAAACACTTTTTTCTATGCCTGAGCACTTGACATGTAGACTATAGAAGCCAGGGGAACCACCAACCCATAGCCAATTGGTATTGAGAATCATGCAATTCTACTACTTCTAAATTTGTGGTATTGTGATATCCTTAATGCAATGGCATGTTTGTGTTTACATTCATGTGCTGCAATGTTGCACTTCAGGTTTACAGCATTTCTCTGATGCCAGAAGGGTTTTAAAACACTGACATGTTGGCAGATCATTTAATTAGTTTCTGAAATGTTACCAGGAATTTCACAACTTTTAAGATAAATAAAGTTTATCATGTCAACAAAACCACTGGTGACACAAGGTGAATGAGAACCAATCTCATGTTAAAGATTAGTTACTGAAGCAACAACCAGCGGAAACGAAGGGGATCAGGAGCTAGAGCAGGTCACCTACCAATCGGAAGGTTGGCGGTTCGCTCCCTGGCCATCCCATTCATGCGTGAATGAAGAAATGTTGCATAAAGTGCTTTGAGTGCTCAAGTAGATTAAAAAAAGCGCTATATAAAAACTAGTCCATTTACTTCCAGATCACATATACCAGTTTCAAATATATTCAAATATCCAAGCTGAAATGTCCGCAACTTTCAGTGGCTCGGAAACCTGAAGTATCTCACTGAGGTTAACGTCATTCAGTGAAAAGTCGCACTAAAAACTTCTGGCTTCTTCATATTATCAAATTAATGCACATCTAACAAACTAGCAGGATAGGAAAAATATACATGTTCTATTGTCTTTAATAGCTACTCTGCCTGCTGGTAGAAACAGCTGCCTAAAGCTGTCTGGAAAGGGAGGCGTGACAAAGAATCGTAGAGCGAATGTAGCAGAAAACCAATGCAGTCCTTTACAGTCACAGTGGTATGTAGTTATCTTACGGCTAACTACATACCACAACAACTATAAATGAACTTTTATCTACCAGCTGACAACTTCTCTATCTTTAGGTTCTTTGCTCTCCTGCTATCCAATTAACATTTTGTTCCACTTCGGTAATGCACAGCCACTGTTTTCAGCTTTTGCACTTTTCTCACTGCACATAACAGGAAGTGGGACAGCTTTTTAGACAGAGGAAGAGGGGAAGTGATCAGGGGTAGGGTTTGATGCTTATCATGGGGAATGACACAGAATCCTCTTTCAACAGGCAGCTGTGGGTTTAGACTGCATGTTGGTTATAGAGGTCAAAAGATGTTATGATTACCACAACTAAGTCTGACGACAGATGTAGCAGCTGGTGCCAAGACCCCCAGCTGACATCTCTATTTCTACGGGCACTGTAGTTTGACTGATGAAGTGTGCATCAATGCCACGTGATCAAACCGAAGGGCAGAAGAGAGAAGAATCCCTGAGTCATGAGTTAGACTGAGTGATTACGTGTCACGTTCTTCATTTCAGAACAAAAGAAACCAAAGTTACTGTCAGATGGATTAACGACCCTGCTTTTCTTCAGAGACAAGATGTGGAAATATTATAGCCGTCCAGCAAAACAAAGAGGAATTGTAGAGCAAAGCTGCCTTTTTCAGTGATCTGTCTGTTTCATCTTCGTTTTTTCCAAGAATATTTGATTCAAAATAACAAAATCAACAAAAAAAAAAGCACTGGCACAACAAGGGGGGGGGGCAGCAATCGGTTACATTCAACACTTGGCTTCTGCTCAAGAAAACGTGAAAGCACAGGAAGCAATTTAAAAACAACAAAACAAAAAGAAAAATGCACTGTCTGCAACAAACAACTGTTCTGATTCTCTAACATTTCCACATGCCCAGAGGAAAAGTCATCAACATGCGAGAAGTCTGAAGATTCAGATTCACGTTCTACAGTTAGGTGTCATTGCATACCAGCACTGATGATAACGCTGAGACTTAAAATTGAAAAATTGTGTGTTAAAAATGCACACAATATCGTGACAGCAAAGTTAGGGTTACAGACTCTGATTTTTATTCAGCTCTTTTGTTTGTAATCATGTTTAGTCACTGGTACGAGTTTCTATTTTCATGATATTCTGTTTACAAAATTTGTAATTTCAGGCTTTTGTATAGCCCAACTACAGATGCATTTTAAAAAAATATATTTTAGAACTACTTTTAATTAAATTCCCAAGATGGCTGTGTGACAAGGTATTAAATATTATATATATATATATATATATATATATATATTTACACACACACACACACTGTGCACTGTCCTCCAGATGTATTTTAGGAATTGAGACAGACATACTGAGACTGACATCTGGGTCACAGGCAGGAGAAGATGAGGAGGCACAAATTAGAGAATTGGGAAAAGCCTTGTGGTGTGAGAAAATAACGTACTGAGCGCTAACGAAACACTGAAACATAGAGTTTATATTTGATATAGTGGAAAACCTATATTCCATTGCATGGAGTTTGGATAGACGAGTTCACCTGCACTGCTTCCTCTTTTACTGTGACCGAAAACCCACTGAACACTCGCCTCACACCTCATGGCTTTTCTGTTCCTAAATTGCATTTAATAAATTCTCAGCGGAATTGTTTGCTGCTCTGTGAGCAAGTGAGGACACGTCCAAGATGGAACAAACATGGCTGTAAAACCCAAAGCAACAGAAGGAAAAAAAAAAACCAAAACAGAATTATCAATCTAAGTGTGAGTTAGAATGAGACGAGGAGTAATTGGAGGGGTGGAAAATCTACAGTCTGTGCACGAAAACAGCAGAAATCGCAAATAAAGAAAAAGGTCCTCACCATGTGATCCACAAAACCACAGGCCTTACAAACAAGATAAAACCTGCATGTCCGTGTGTGTGTGTGTCCATGTCTGTGTGTGGAATGTCTTGTGTTTACATAAAGCCAGTGGTTTGTATTACCACAGATGATTGTTCGGTTACAGTGAATGTTTGTGCGCCTGCGTTGTTGGAAGCTAAGCTATCATCCATTGATGTCAGCTGCGACACAAAAGAACTTCACAATTTCACATCTAATTCCAAATTTTCGGAGTCTAATGAGAGATACAGTGACTCACTAACTTCCTGTTTCAAAGTTCCTGTTCATTCCTGCTGTCGTGCATCTTTACATTTTATTTTTGCGTGTTTGATTAAAATCCCACATGATATAAAATCTCCATGCAAGCTGTGAAATGGAGTCAATACAGCAACATCTCATATCATGTTGCCCAGATCTATGGCTCATCACTGTCTATTCTCAGAATATGCAGGGTACTTTAAGTATGAAACACAAAAAATAAAAAATAAAAATCATACAACAATCTCACCAGGAGCTGTGGATGTGTACAGTGGCTAATACTTTAAAAAGAGTTATAGAGTTACAACTCATAACTGGACAATTTTCAGCAGGCTTTATAAAAATGGGAGCTGGACTGTGCTTCCTTTAATTTCCCAGGCCCTGCTTTACAGAAGCCAAGGTCAATCCTGTCCAAAAAAACAGTGACCTTGAAATTAGCTTGGGAAGGAAAAGAGACCTGACAGTTTTGGGTATTTCCCCTGCAGAACAATGTGGACTAACAACCCTGTTTCTAGGTCTTCCAGTAATGCAGAGATAATTTCCTTTACAAGCGTGTCCTTTGAACCCAACCTAAAACCCAAGCATTCCTCACAGTTTGCTAGAGAGCTTTGGTCACAAAGGTTTGAAGGTGAAGGTCTCTTTTCCAGTCTCCTTCGAGTGGTGCAAAGTAGTGGTTGGCTGCTGGCTTTGAGGCACCATCACTCAATGTTAGAGCAGGTTTCAACACTACGGTTTTTACACTATGGTTAGACCACACAAACTTTACTTTTCACCTCATTACACAAAGAAACAATCGGCAGTCATCATTAGACTTTCTCAAACTTTTTCTAGCATGTTCTACTTCAGAAGGTGGAGGTGGTCACCCAGAAGTAGAGCACAGAACATCTTCAACCTTTGGGTGACCGCTTTTGATAGCAAGGTGACTGCAAGTTGCCTGGTTGGAGGCAACCAGTCTTCAAACAATCCAATTCACATTAACTGCAATCACTCTCATGCAAACAGATAAAGCTTTGCAATTAACTGCAGTTTAATTTATGGATGCAGACAGACTTTGCAGTTAAATGATCATCATGAAGCAACTATGCCACTATTTGTTGAGGAACTTCAGAATTTGTTTCAAATCTTTGAGGTTCTGACTGAGTAAGTAGTTAATGTGAACTTCTGTGAATGTAGATGGTAACAGATTTCTGATTTTCACTGATTTATCACAGATTGCATGTGATCACCAACTTGACCCCATTCAACTACAAACTGATGGCAAACTGAAACCGTTTTATTGCCGTCTTAAAGCACCAAAGTCATTCTGAATACTGCAACTGACTGCAAGTGGTCACGGTCCTGGTCCCCGTCTACAAAGTACCCCTTTCAAAGACAACTAAGTTGCACTGAGGTCCTCCAACTACTCTGTCCCTTAGTGTAACTATAGCTTTAGATGCCACGATTACAGGAGAAATAAAGTTACAGTAAATTTTAATGAAATATAATCAGTAAGATAGCATCAGTTTAGTTTCACTGCAAAAATCAGATAAGTTCAACTTAAGGAATGGGTTCATGCCCTTCAGTTTGAGAAGCACTGATGCAGGTTTCAATGGGGCTATACTGTTAAGTTCAACATTATGTGTAAATAATGTGTACAAGTGGCTATTTCATGCACTTCCACCCAGACATTCAGCCTTTGCCTATGTGAGCAACCTAATCAATAGAAATGCTGTCTAATGGGCTTCATCATCAATAATTGAGTGTGGCTGAGAATTTACCCTCCACAATATCCAGCATTTTAGAAAGCTTGTATCGGTCTATTAATAGCCCTCTGTGTCATTTCACATTACTACGTGGTAACTGTACACACACCAGACTCACAGTGCAAGTTAAATAAAAGTCTAAACAAGCATTTATAAGGATCACATAGTGGTAACATCTACCGTAGCAGATATCCCGAGCAGCTTATCGGCCAAAAAACACACCAACCAAAACTTCACTAATTTAATGCAAATGATAAAATACTGGGTATAAATTGCTGCCCTGACAAACAAGCCTGCTGCTGCTCCTTTGCAAGGTATCTCAGGAAGGATTCTTCCTTGAATGGGCGTTGCTCACGTTTCAGACAGGAAACAGCAACTGAGCACTGAAGTGAAGAGAAACTGAACAGCTGACTGACCAGAAGCTACCACAGACTTTGTGTTTTAAACAGCTGCACTAGTACACATGTAATAGAGGCAAAATATTTAACTGATTAGCTTCATTTTACAATGAGGATAAAAACCTTTTGAGTAAAAAGGCTTGTGGCTGCTTGGATCCTTGTGTATATTTTTATTTTGGTAGAACTGTCAGAAAATAGGCCCCAGGAGTATACCCAATCTTAATCTGCACGATTATTGCAATTATATGTGGAAATGGGAAAACTATTATCTACATCAGACATCCTTAATTAGATGAATGCAATAATGGATTAAAAAGAGAACAACCTCTGACCGCCCGGACAACAAAAGATTCACAGTAATGAAGCCAGGAACTCCTTC
>VUQK01004466.1:3078-13728 GCA_015106715.1 Bujurquina vittata | reverse complement strand
ACAAAAGATTCACAGTAATGAAGCCAGGAACTCCTTCCTATTCTCTCCTCATTGATGACACATAAAAAACAGGAAACCATCACCCCCACCCCATCCCCAACCCCCCCAAACAAGCCAGTTTTATGCATGTTGTCTGACTGATGTAATCATCAGCGGGTGCTGTTGAGAGTGGTGATGTCACTGTATACATAACGCACACTCAGCAGTTAAAGTACATTAACAGGCTCACTGAAAGCCCGGGATGGAGCCCAGGTTTTCTCATCTGGATTGCTTCTGCTAAAAGGTCAGTGGAGGAGTCCGTTTATGGACTTAAGCTGGCAAAAAACAACATTTAAAGACCAATTTTTACAGGAAAGATTTTGTGTTAGCAAACAAAAAGAGACCCCGAAACATCCTGTGCCACACACAGATGTTTAGACTTCACAGCATGCCGGTAAATAAACACTAATTGTGACAGAAGGTGGACAAAATAAATAAATTTGTTCTTGCTTGCTGATAAAAAAAATTTAAATGAAGATGCTGGTTGAGAAGTAAACAAATGTATTGAACATTTAAGACTGCCAGAAGGTGTCTGTAGAAAGTGTTAGAACTCTTGTTTGGTTTTTAGCTTTAGTTTTAAAGCCCATTTATTTAAAAAAAAAAAAAGAATATTTGTCTAATTAATCAGACGACAGACAGCTGAAAGCGCACTGTGGTCTCACAGTTTTATTGTAAAATCTGATTTCCAAACAGACTACAGAGAGGTGAAGCTGGACTGACTGACTACCAAATCAAAAGCCTCTCTGCATGCTCTTCTTAGCATCAAGGGTTCTTCTTGAGCCGTTCGCGTGAATAAGAGAAGCTCTCCTACTGTCTGCACACTTCAAGGACGGCCTACATCCAGCCGGCAGAGCAGGATTTAATTTAGGAATGACAGCCGGTGTCAGATAGAGACGAGCTGCCGCCGTGACACCTTACAGTGTAACGGAGCTCAGCGGGAGCATTTGACCTCTGCTGCAACACCATCTGCTTCAGGTCATCCTGTGCATTATGACAAATTAATCTCACGATATCGGGGTGATTGCAGCATGAACAACAAGATCCGTCACCGATGGGGATATCGTCCCACGATTCATAAGTATAAAGTAGAAGTCAACATTACAGCCCCATTTAATAACACAAAACATCTTATTACATTCTGCAAAACTATTTGCCCTAATTTGTAGGCCTTGCCCTAATATTTTTATCCAAATACTTTTAGTCACCCCTGGGTTAGTACACATGTAATACATATTCCAGCAAAAATATGTTTTCAATATTAACAATGCTCATTGAATCCAAACGATTTTAAACATGCTGTACTTTTTGGTAACATCATCCTAGAACAGACAGAAACTATTTCTCTGGTACCCCGCCTCTATTACACTCGTGTGTGTACAGGAATATTAATGCATAATCTGCAGATATCAACGCATTATGCATAACATCAATATAATCGTAAGGCAACTATGTACAAAAACAACATGTAACACAACTCAGCCAATTAGAAGTTGGCATCACAGGCTACAGCCCAGAACGAATGTTAATATCAATAGACTCTTTACTGGCTAGATATCAATAATGGTCAAGTAGGGATAGCTAATCACAAAGCAGAATATCATCACATGATTAGGCTAAGCCAATCAGGCATAAAAAAAGAGGCTGCATATCCATAGCATATGTTATCAAAGCATTAGCAGCCTGACATCATCCATATGTTGTTTACTCTCCGCTTCAGATAAATACAGCCAAAGTGTATTGTGTTCCACATCTTTGAAAAGTAAAGAACACATATGCCTAATTTCATGGCTCAGCTACTTGTGGTCTTGGAATCTATAGACCGGAAAGGTAAAATCTCACGGACAGGTGGACAGACAGATGGATGGTATGATGTTAATATGCCTGTCAATTGTCAGGTGAAAGTCTATTTGACCACAGCATCTTCCTTGGTATTAAATTCACTTGTTTTTTTTTTTTTTAGCTCACCTCGAGCCAAAAGAGGACCAAGAGTTATAGCATCTATTTAGAGGAATAAAAAACTAAAAACTGTAGCAGTTGCATTTAGCTGCCTCTGTCTAGGATCCCATACCTGGTATCATGGGTGTAAGTTTTAGTTATTTGCAATTCAAATATTTGACCTGTAGCGCTATTTGCCTTCTTGGATGGTTTTGGTGTGGGTGGCCCACTTTTAGCCTGCAGAGACACCTGATGTCTCCCACCAAACTAGTATAGATGGATAAACTGCACTGCAGGCTATTTACTGGACCTCACTGCATTTTACAAATTCCCACCTTTATTTACTGTCCCCGTCAATTAACATACCACTGCGCAGGGACACCCATGGTAAAGAGCTTTTAGTCAAAGATGATAGCTGCCCTTCATTATCAGAGGAGAATACCCTCAAGGATCTCTTACACACAATGGATTCTTTGTGCCCTTCCATGGAAACTCCAGGAGCTGCTCCCCACCTACCCTACTTTATTCCCATTATTAACAGTTTCTACAAGTTCGCCAGAGATTTTGCCAAATTCAGCAACATTACAATGTCTTTCCTAAACGAAACGTATGCATTGGAAATGTGCTCGCATGCCTAACACCTGTTGTCGTGCCTTTTAGGTTATTTATCTCAAATAATTTCGAGAGTTCTTCAAAAACCATACAAGGAAGCAACATGTTGCAACAGCCAGGATGTGGTTCAGGATGTGGGCTTTAAACGACCTAAAGACTACCAAACATGTGAAATGGCACAGACAGCAGCAGCAGTGGCTGCTGGTGTCTTGTGGAAACGCTCCGTCCACTCCCAACGCAGCAGTGCAAAATCCCTCATACATGTCCGCACCAGATTCGGTACACAGCCGCGCAATTTGGACCCTTAAAGGCCTGCGAAAGAAAGCCAAAGCTGGCATATGGCGCTGTATTCTTCCCCCACGTCCACCATCACGTAGGAAAAGTTTATTTACACCGAGCCTCCGTGCGCGCTCGGCTGAGCCAGGCGCTGAGGAAACGCTCCTCTCCTCCTCTCTATGATACTGTGGAGGGCGCGCTTACCTTTGAAATGCAGCGATTCGGTGGTTCGTATCTTCACAGTCCCGCTTATGGACTCTCCCGGACCGTAAACTACCTTGTTGTTGGTAAAAGTAATTTCAAATTCCTGCAGCTTTCCCATGGCTCAGCTCCTCTCGTCTCCGGCACTTCCTCCGCTCTGCGTCTCTGATGCCGCACTCTCACCTGCTGCCGCGAACTCCCTCCTCCTCCTCCCTCCGCCACTTAGCGGCCAGTGACGTCACTTGACCTTTGCAATTAAAGGGAGGGATAACTGATGCTCAGTGCTGCGGTTTATGGGAAGCAGGTGATGTAGCGGTATTGTAGATACATGAAGAGATTTATTTATTTATTTATCGAAATCTCACCTATGGAGGACAAAGCGGCAACAACTGCAGTTCCTCTAGCAGCCACTTGAGGCTGCTTACAGATCTGAGTCAGTTCCCACACACTCTGTTGTTACAACGTTGCAAAGCATGTTTATAGCCTTTTACACAGATTGTTTCCTCCTAAGAACTTTACAGGGAGCAAATTATTTCAATATAACTCATCAGCCTGGACACTGGATCTGGAGGTTGTATCTGCTGAGCCACCTCCATTAACTCAAGTCAGCAGTCCAGAGCTCTCGGTTGCTCGGTGTTGTTTGTACCTTTTGGAGGATTTTAGCTGGCTTTTTCTGACAAATATGGTGGTTTGCTGCATGACAGACCATCCAGCATTCTTCTTGTCTCAAAGTTTTATTTGTACAAGTATTAATTAGACTTGCTCACACAGTCTTGCCTCAAGCTTGTCCATTTTGAATTCCTCTATGCAAGAAAGAAAGCTCTAAATATAATATAGTTTTACTCAGTCCTAAATATACATGGTCAGAAAGTGTCTAATAAACAAAAGGAGGTCAAAGGCCGTTGATGTTCATATCTGACTCTATGGTACTTTCCAAAAAAGGAGGTTGCAACACATGTTCTGAGAAATTTCCAAAGAAGAGCTGCGTTCCTCAACTTTGCATGTACAAAAGTATACTGCAACACAACCAGGAGCAAAGAAAGCTTTGGAGGCCCTCTTATTTGTGCTTCTTGTCTGAATCAATGTGCTGTGGCATTTTGAGTAAATACTCTTTCAGGCATATGCAACACGTAGGTGAAGGCTATATGTGGAAAAAAAATCTACTTCCTGAAAAGTCTTTGGCCTTTCTCAAGAAAGCAGTTTAGCAAATCATCCAGCAAAAATGAAGCAAAAAAAAATGTACAGACAGAGAGAGAGAGAGACTTATGTTTTCTGAAGGTACACACACTATGAGAACATGCAAATGTGAGTTCAGTAATGCAGGGCCTCAAATTACACAATACTGTTATGATCAAAAACAGGAAAATGTCCAGTTCCTGCGAATTAAACCTTTCCTTATATTTTACACTGCAGAACAAAATCATACACTGACAACACTATCCTCGAAATTTGAATCATTTTGATTTGCATCCCCCCTCCTGAAAAGCTTAAACGCACAGAACCCCACAGGAGAAAATTTGCATAAATTCATGCATAAAATATATCTCCCCACTGCTCAGAGACTTTCCGTTTTGCGCATACTTCCTCTGACTGTGACGGTACTTCCCATCTCTGACTGTACTTCCTGTCTCATTGAGCAGCTTCAGCAATGAGATTAGAGCTGTAGCTGTAAATGTTGTGTTTGCTTTTGTTTATAAAAAAGCTCACAGATGAGACCGACTGTATTGTCTGTCAGTTTTGGGGTTTTTTTAAGTCTTAAAATGTTGCATTTACCACAACACAAAATTCTCTTTCCTCTTCCTCTAAAGTCATGCCTGTTGGCTTAATTTGTGATCCTAAATTGGTCACAAGTGTGGATGTGAGAGTGTGCGGTTGTCTGGCTCTCTGTATGAGTCATGTGATAGACTTGTCACATGACTTTAGATGATTTTCAGTGTAAAAAGTGGGGTGGTTATGTAACTACATTAGATTAAATTAATTTTAAAGCTTGTTGCAAACTGGTTATACCAGAATCATAACTTAAATGGCTCCCTCCAGTCAATAAATTGATAGAGAACATTTGCGTAGTAAGGCAAAATTGCACGACTGGCGACCTGTCCGGGGTGTACCCTGCTTATCGCCCTGCGGCAGCTGGGATCGGCTCCGGCCTCTCTGCAACCCTGAGTTGGATAAGAAGAAGAAAACAGATAGATGGAATTTATTTGCTGCGTCACTCACGTATTCATTTCTATTTTTAATTTTGGCTGTTTCGGTCCTCCATACTAACAAGGTTGTTTTATTCTTAGCAAAAGAAAAGTGTTTCCATGACAACAGACAAACACCATAGTTGCCAAGTTACTGCCTGTATCCATGGAAATCTGATATGCAGTGGTGGCATCTTATATCGTCCAAAGAATCTCTCGATTTCTTCTTCTTTCTCTCAGTTTGGTTTTGTTTGTGTACTCCTGTTGCAAAACACCTTGAATCATTTTTAATGCTGACAGGCCACAAATGAGACGACTGCGCGCCTGGAAGTAACAAGATAGGATGTTAACACTGTATGTCAGCATCAGCTGAGGTGGACCCACCCCAGTGCTGTGGCAACATGAGGATAGAGTCAGAATGTGCATGCAAATATACTGTTTTTTCCTTGTTTTGTGGTTTGATCCTGAAGCATTTTAAACCACACGTCACGTATCCCTTCATGAAAAGGTCTCAAACAGGTCTGCGTGACACTTTGAACTTCTGTTAGGTGGGTTTGACTGGTGAACTACAGGTCTGTTTTGTTTTACTGGAGGAGCTGCAGGGAATGGAAACTGCTCCGGTAGCGCCATCTGGTGGATAAATTGAAAAGGCTCCAACATCCTTCAACAGCTGGTATTTTAACAGGGGGTTGGGCCAGGCGATTCTTTCCTGTGATTCAGCTCACACAGAGTTATTTATAAATGCAATAATTAAAAAAGGGGTAAAGGGGAAAATTTGATTAGTACTTCTACTTCTAAGGTCAGACTCATTACCTTAACTACAGTACTGTGCAAAGGTCTTGAAGCACCTCTCATTTCCTATAAGATGATCCTGCACTGCTTCAGTAATGTTGAGGATCAGGCTCTGGAGAGGCCAATCCATGACTGATAGTGTTCCAGTGTCCAGTGTGTTTTTCTGTCCAGGTATGCAGAAATGAAGCCGTTGCCAATCCGATCCTTTCCCTCTGGTATTGCAAGGTGGATCAAAGTCTGATGATACTCGTCTGCATTCAGAATTCCATCAATTTTGACAAGCTCTCCAACACCACTGGCTGAAATGCAGCCCCAAACCATGACACAGCCTCCACCGTGTTTTACAGATGGCTGTAGACACTGACTGCTGCACCTCTCTCCTGATGAGTTGAACCAACAATATCAAATTTGGATTCTTCACTTAATGAGACCTGTTGCCACTGATTTTCAGTCCAGTTCTTATGTAATTTGATATACTTCAGCCTTTTCTCCCCGTTTCCCTTCCTTAAGAATATCATCTTATAGTGACAGGCTGCTAGTAACAAAGTGCTAAAGGTCCAATTTAAAATTGGTTCTTTGCTAATTTGTCTGTTATGTGTAGACACAACACTAGTTCCTTAATTTGAGTTATGTGCCTTTGTCATGTTTGAACAATTCATGGATCATTGTTAAGCAGCTTAAACAATAAAAAACAATCTGATATTGGTCAAGTAGAAAAACTGAAAAGTTCAAAGAAAACCTTTGAAAGACCTTCAGAAAGCCCAGAGAATTACTGCTCGAGACCACTTTATAAATGACAAAACAGTCTGGCTCCTTGAAAGCAATTTACGAACAAATGAGGAACGGCTCGAGACTTTTGCACAGTACTGTACATGCCAACCAATCATGCATATATGTGCACAACCACTCCCAAAGGCTCATCCTCAGGCAGGAAAAACCCGTTGATTACATCATATGGGTCCAGGAAATCCTTTCTAAAAATTATATAATCTGACTATGAGGAACAAGCAATTAAAAAATATATATATAATTTCCTGGTAATTCTGTTGTGGTTGCTGTTCCTTATGGCAACCAAGCTTTAGGGTTGGCTTCTTTAGTGTTCAGTGGCTCTATCTGTTCTGTTTCCAGATATTCTGAAATGTTTTAATGTCATTTTTTATGGTTTAACCCAACTCATCTCTGACAACTGTTTCCATTGTCACTTTGGGCATTAAGTTCCTGCCTCAAGACTTCTGCAGCAGTAAATCTCACTACTTCAGTCACTGTTTACTGCAAAACATTACACTGTAGTGATCAGAAGTGGAAAATTACAATAAAAATACATGCATAAATGACACCACACAAGTTTTCATTATGTAAACACACCAAGGGGCCAATTCCTGTTAATCAGCATATGATAATAAACAGCTGGCTGGGCTTTTCCCCTCTTTCTCTTTCTCTTCCTCTTCCTTGTGGGTCTCTTCCCAGGCTTTCTCTTCCTGTTTGTCATCAGCTAATTAGCTCATGGCATTCAAGGACTAGCTGGCACTGCAACTCACTGTTAGATTGTTGCTGCCACTGCAATGGTAATTATTCAGAATGTGAATCACCTGTTCAAGGAATCAGTAAATAGGGCCTCAAACTCGAGCTACAAACTTTGCAAAATGTCATCAGGCTCATCTTGACCCCAGCCCCCCCACACCTGCAGTAAAAACACCCTCCTCTGCCACTCACCTGTTTTATGATAACTCGTTCTACCTTTGCAGTAAAACTTTTAAAACTACTGTCAGTTTTCCGAGTCTGCTCCTTAGGTTCAATTTGTGGTTAAATATGATAGCTGGGGTCATAGATGATTCCAGCCAAAGTGACTGCAGCCTTTATTGACCCTGTGACCAGACTCAAGCAGAGGTGCATCACTGACTGTTGTAGTATACAGTGGATGGGTGTCCCTGCATCTTTTTTGCCTTTCTTCACTTGCTTGGTCTCACCTGCCCTACTGTAGATGTGCTTTGTCTGTGATTTTACCTTTACGCAGGCAGAGAACTCTTCTGTGTATCTGATTTGTAGGGTCGAGTCCTCAGTGAGCCATAACTGAGTCTGAAGTCCACAAACCCTTCTCTATAACTGGCTGGTGCCTTGCTCAGTTCGTAGCCATTTTCACAATCTAATGACTGAAGGATGCCTACTAAAGAATGCACTCACAGAACAAAACTGTTAAAGGCTTCTGGGACCCACTCTTATTTGTGGAGAGTTCATAATGGGGCCAAGCTCTCTCTGCAATACTGACATTTGTTACCCCTCATTATTCAGGAAGATGCATATAATGACAACAGCCCTGGCGTCAAGAATGGGCAGTTGTAAAAACACAACATCATCCACTACAAGAGCACTAACAGAAAACTGGTCAACTTGTTAACATATAATGGCGTTACAACTGCAGTGATACCAATGAAAAGTGAAATATAAGGAGACTTTCTGAAATAAACAGATCAGAGGCAACCATAGCACCATTTTTATTTGACTTTCTGCAAAGTTACACGTGGAGTACAGTTTTACTTAATAAGTTAATGCAGCATCATCAATATATATTAATTTATATCGTGTATTGAATCCCTATAGTCCAGTCCACATTAACACACGGATGAGTGTGCATTGCTTTATAAATTGCTGCTATAATAAGTTATTTAAAAAGGCTCTGCTTTTCTTCTACTTGGCTGCATCTCCTTCTCCTTCTCCTTCTTTTTCTTCCAATAGGCAAGTTCTGGCGATGGCTTCCGTCACTGCATACGGGTCACAGTTCGCTGCAGGGCGGCGGTCCTCAAAGTAGCCTTTCTTCTCTTGTCCCACCTGCCGAGGGATGCGGATGCTGGCGCCTCGGTTGGCCACACCGGCAGAGAAGTCATGGATGCTGGAGGTTTCATGGAGACCTGTGAGACGCCTGGTGTTGTCCTGACCTCCTCGGGGGTCGTACACGCGAATGTGCTCAGCGTGTTTTTTGCTCAGTTTCTCGATGGCCAGCTCAATGTACCTGCCAACAAATAAAGACATTTGTTGCTGTTACTAAGGTTTCCTCTCTTTACTATGTTTTGCTTTGGACACTGGCTGCTTTTCACAAATTTCCAAACCAGTCCAGCTTGTTTCTGCCACAAAATGAGCCCTTGGGAGTGATTATGCATATACAGTAATCATGATTGATCATGAACCAATTTTAAATAGCATCTTTGAGCACTTTGTTAACAGCAGGCTGTTGCAAAAGTATTAATTTGCAAGTCTTAAAGTTTAATCTACATAAAATGTCAAAGCCAACCCATTTTAAATGGTCTCAGTGGAAGGGTGGCTGCCAAGAAGCCATTCTTAAGGAAGGCAAAAGGCTGAGGTATGCCAAATTACTCAAGAAATGGACTGAAAATCAAAGGCAACATGTCTTACGGAGTGATGAGTCCAGCTTTGAAATTCTGGTTCAAATCATCATATGTATGGAGTGCAGGAGAGAGGCACAACAGTGAGCTTCTACAACCATCTGCAAAACACGATGGAGGCTCAATCATAATTTGGGGCTGCATTTCAGCCAGAGGTGTTGGGTGGAATTATGAATACAGAAAAGTAGTATCAGATTTTAAAGGCAGCCAACATCCAAAGAAAAGCTTTGAATGTCCTTCGATAAGCCTGGAGAACTATTCCTGAAGACGACCTTAAATGAGCAAGATGTACATATCCAGGGAGTGCATATAATGTTTAATTTAAATAAAATAATGATTAAAAGGACATTTAAGAGCTGTTTTCAACTATTGTTTCTTTGTGCTTATTCCTGCGTGTATTTCTGAGGTCACAACAAGTTTTAAAGCAAATGCTTGCTTACTTCAGTCCTCCTTCTTCCCTCATCAGCTTGGTGCTGATATTTGTGTGGCAACCAGCTCCGTTCCAGCTCTTCAGCGGTTTGGGGTCCATTGTTGCTAAAATCCCGAAATCTTCACAGACGCGATGCAACAGGAAACGCGAAACCCACAAATGGTCACCCATCTCGATCCCCTCGCAGGGACCCACCTGGAACTCCCACTGAAGCCAAAGGAAAAGCGATGCAGTGACAAGAGGGAAATGCTCGAGGTGAAGCACAGAATAAAAACTGACAAAACAATAAGGTAACACTTTATAATAAACTAATAAATGGAAAGTTAATAGTTAATTACATAAGTTGCAGCTTATGTCTACAAATCTTTGTAAATGTTAATAACTACTGTGGAGTGCATCTGCATTATTTGTATGGCTAACGAGCTGTAATTAAAGTTGCATTTAGGTAGGCGGAGAGCAGTGCTTTCTCTTCATTACTTTCTCTTTTGCTGTCTGTTTGCTTTTCAGTATCAAACTAGTCTGTTAAGTTTAGGAAAATAATTGTGGAGCAGTGAGACTCTTTTCATTGCTGTTTGGCATCACCGGACCATTTGAACATGTCAAATAAAGTCAGGGTATGCATTGTAAGCTGCAGAGGCACCGTCTACTGATGGCTGCTTCCAGCAAAATAACATATCACGTCACAAAACGCCTCTCATCGAAGAACAAAAGAAAAGAAATTAGTGGGTGTTACAAAAAAAAAAAAAAAAACCAAAAGAAAAAAAACAAAAAAAAAAAAAAAAAA